>JAESUZ010005055.1:0-85548 GCA_017311185.1 Proteles cristata cristata
ATGTATTTTCACATAGAGGAGATGGCTAGGTGCTTTTGGCATTGGTGGGCACCAGATGATTGTGAATAGTTTAAATTGCTTCAGGAAATATAGGTACAGTAATAGAAAAATTTCCTGAAGGTGAAAGATACTATATAATGAAATATTTCTTCAGGCTGTGGTACTTCCTTACTACCACCTTTCAGAATTTGTTTAAAAGTAATTCCTCAAAAAAAAAAAAAAAAAAGTGATTCCTCTTGAATGCCAGAGGCTGGATCAGTTGGCCTTTCAAGGTCTCCTCTGCCCATAGGAGCCCATGAATGCCATCAAATAAGAAAGGCTTTCCTTTCGTGCAAATGTAAGTATAATACATTTTTCTTAAAGCTATTAAACCGTTTTTATTGTAAGCAGTACTTGCACCAGGGGAGACTAAGGTTCACAGATGGATAGCATAAACCCATATAATTATATTACATATCTGCAAATAATTAATTTGGCTTTGTGCATGTAATTTGTGTGTCATTGCCAAAACATCCTCTTTCAAAAATATAACTCAAAATGTGCTGAACGGGGCATCAAGCTTTTTAGTCTTCATAGTGACATATTTCAAGAATAAGTTTCAACAGACATGAAAGTAGACAGTTTGCCTGTCTTTCATGGGGCCTATGAGTAGTTACTAGGTGACTGAGGAATGATTGTAAAGGCAGAAAGAATTGTTAAGTCTCAGACAGAGAATCACCATGTCATGAGCCAATAGCATGAGGGAAGTTGGCAACCAGACAGATGGAGTCCAAACTGGGCTTTACTACAGTTCTTTTCTTTCAGTGAACTGGATACATGCACCTACTAATGTGTTTTCTCTTTCCTTTCCTTCCCATTAATGATTATGACTCAATATGGAGACTGACCATCTTACTACTTCCAGACATTCTGATCTGACTCCCTAGCCTTTCTCCCTTGATCTTATATATTTTGTCCCAGAGCAGTGGCTTAATCCAGATCTGCCCATGGCAGCATGTTATCAGCTCCTAACATTCTTGGACCAGAATAAAAATGATGCAACCCTCCAGGGAAAGTTCAGGACTGCTTTTTGCGGCTGTATGGCAGCTGCCTGGCGACTATATTACTTTGTAAGAATGGAACTCAGTGGTTCTTAGCTAGGGGCAGTATCATACCCAGAGGGGTTTGTATATATGTGTGGGCCTTTTGGGACCATTGATATTTACTGGATGGTAGCCAGAGATACAAATGTCCTGTAAGGATTGGAACAGTTCAGCACCACAAATATACTATGGATATTTGTTTCACATTAAATATCAATAGTATCTCCACTGAGAGGCATGTTAGATTTAGAACTGTCCCAATGTTGGCCTGAATACCCAGAAAACAATCAAAAGGCTCTTGACTGTTTGCTGAGGAGATTCTATGTCAAAGAGAAGATGGCTTTGTATTATTTGCTTGAGACACCAGATCCTCAATATAAAAGGTGATAATTGATTTCATTCAAGATCTTGGAATCCTAACAAGGGATCCAGAGCCAGTCTGTTTAGTGCTTTCACCATTTCTACAATTCCAGTCAAACAGAAAAAAAAAAGTATATTTGAGAGGTAATAACCAGTTAGTCAAAATCTCCTATATCGTAATAGATTTAGAAAGCCCAAATTTGGATACCTCTTCAGCACTTATTATCTGTATAATCTTAACCAACGTACTTACTCCTATACTTCCATTTTCCTATCTGTAATAGGAATATTACAGTTCCACATGGGTTGATGAGAAAATTAGTTTAATGCTTAAAGTCTTACCACAATATTTTGGTGCTTAAAGAATGGTAGCTAATAATCATGAATAATTATTGATGTCAGTAATAGTGTAATTATGCAGAGTATGAAAAAATGAACTCTATTATCTGCATCCAATTGATATTCCATTCAAGTGTCTTCAATAAAATAAATATAATATGTCTTGATGAGATGGTAAACAAGATAATCCTCTTTGTTAATAAATGTGTGAAATGTGTGTGGAGGCAGAAATGTGGTAAAGAGGAATTTATTTTGATTTCTGTTACTATTTCTTCTCTTTATTAATTGTATGGCTCCTTTCCATCCCAGGTCTGGTTGCCTTTAACTTTAAAAGCTGAGTACCACTTCAAGGGCTAACGAGTCAATTATTCAATATTATATTATCCATTAAAACCCCCTACTGTGAGTTTTGTTGCTGTGAGCTTTCATTTAGAAGAGCTATTGTGTAATTAGCAGCATCTTGGTATAATTCAGTTTTGGAGGGTGAGAACATTGAAACCAAGGGCCCTTGCTCTATTCATTCATCATGTACATCTGTGTACAAGAAAGAGTTATACTATGTTGAAGTACAAATATCCCTAGGAAAAAAAATACAGTGCTCGACAAGATGACTTTTGAATTCATATAAGACAAATAATGGTCCTATGTCATTTCTTCCTATCAATTCCAGATGCATGCAAGATTTACCAGGCTTTCCAGTAGTTGCTTTGTTGCTCATGTCTCCAGTGATTCTGTAAGAAGATCTATTGTTCTCTTAAAACAATACTCTGTTGCCCAATCTCCCTTGGGCAGCTGAAAATTTCAGGTGCAGTGGTTGTTAGGGTGTTGGGAGGGGGTTGTCTTAGCCCACGTTAAATGGTAATGTATTTTTAAGTTCTTGCAGAGAAATTTAGCAGATGCAGATTTAGTTTTTAGTTGTACTTAAAGAGATTAGCTAGAAACTTCATTAAATAAACAAGGAGAATGGCTGGGAAGGGGCAGCTTTCAATTTACATGTCTAAAAAGCCTTTTCTCATAGGGGCTGGGACTTGAGATTTTGGCCCTTTTCACCACTGCCTCATTTATGGCTTGTGTTCATGATTCATTGGAAGAGAACATATGTTCTTTTCTCCATAAATATGAGTGTAGGTCTCCAATTGACTTAATAAGCCATTTATAAACCAATGAAAAGCTGAAAACTTGGAAAATATATTTTGAGGGGAATATTGACTGATTAAATGAATTATCCAAAAAGATACAATACTGTAGAAAAATATAAAATACAATTATATATATAACATAAGCTATTAATGTTTTATGGTAGTTAATTATACATAATGTTAAAATTTATTATTGTAAATAACACTTTATAATTATGTATCATATTATAAGTATTTAGACTTAATAATAGTTTTGCATGATTAATCATTTAAATAATTTTATATAAAAGGGAAAAGTTATCAGTCAGTGAATTCAAGTGATCAAAAAATAAAACTCTTGTCTATATGAACAAGATTTCTCTGGGGGTGGAAAAGTATTGAGATATGGTTCTCAATATCCTCCACTTCTGTTTCTAGAGTTAAATTTGCATTCTGAAACATTGATGCAGGCAGAGCCAAGGCACTGGGACGAGGGGTCACCAATTGGATCCTTATCACTGTGTGCCTGTTATGCAAGCATAAACCCACTGTCTATCTGGTATTTAGTGTTTGCAGACATCTTTGGGCTATCTTCACTTCTATCTTCAGGGTCCCTTCAGGGTTCTGGTACAACTGAGATTTGAGCAGTCTGATTAAAGGACTAGAACTTTTAACCAGTTCATTATAAGTACCTTTGCGATCATTGTAACATAGGCTGCCACTTTTTATTTATTTATTTATTTATTTATAAATTTTTTAAAAATTTATTTCTGAGAGAGAGAGAGTGTGTGAGCAGGGGAGGGTCAGAGAGAGAAGGAGACACAGAATCTGAAGCAGGCTCCAGCTCTGAGCTACCTGTTAGCACAGACCCTGATGCAGGGCTCAAACCCTCAAACTGTGAGATTTTGACTTGAGCTGAAGTGGAATGCTGAACCAACTGAGGCACCCAGGTGCCCCTAGGCTGCCACTTTTGATGTTAAAGGTGATTAAGAAAATTGTGACTGGGAACAAGAATGAAAAGGCATCTGATGAAAGGTGCCAACGCATAAGATACCACCTAAGAAAACTCAGAAACATTTGGGAAGAGTTTCTGGAAGGTTAGATTGTGCAGAAATAGAGCCAGAACATACGAATGATTACCTTATCTTACTCAGAGGCTAGTGTAGTCTGAGAAATAGTAGTTTCATTCATCTTTCTAAAAGTTCACAAGATAATAAAAATGACACATATACAATTGGTAAGAAGAGGTTTTTATCAAAGTTTCATATACCAACTCATTAAAAAGAAAATAACTTCTGCAATTCCTATGATCCTTGTGTTTTCAGTCCCCATGAACAGCTCTTCAGAAACTCATTGACATGTAAAGTGCTTCAAAAAGTAAGAACATTCAGAACATGAACAGGGAAATTATCACTTGACAGGTGACAGGCATTGTGAAGAACAAGTTTGCCTTTTTTCATTCCCTTCCTGATTATCTCTCTGGTGACACTAAAAAGAAATGAAACACCAGAAAGAATAAAGTTATCATCTACAGTGGCTACTGTCATTGGGTTAAGCATTAATTTAATAGTCCACTCTTCATATTAGAAGAAGGGGCCTCCTTCATTCATGGTGCTTGCATTTTGAGCTGTTTCCCATGCATGCCACATTGCAGGAGGTTTCTTGGTCACTATGGGGGTCTGCTCTTAAAGCAGGAGTTTTCAATCTACATGTTCTTAGAAACCTTTGTTTAAAAGCCCAAGATGTAAACCAGATGAACCCAGAGCTGCTCTGTAGCAGACTCATGAGAGGGCTCATCATGTTGCTCTTTTGATTCTCTGGGAGCTCTGAAGACTGTTGCTCTATAGCAATTCTAATTTCTTTATTAAAACAAAATACAGGAACACCATGGGTTTTCCCTGAGAGGAGAATTTCCAAGTGAGGAGGCATAGCTTATTGAGTTGCTCTGCCTCTGCTTTCTTTATGTTCATAGTTGTCTTAGGACTTCCACACTTTAGATCCATCCCTATCTTCATGATGTGCTCCTATTAAGTGCCTGGCCCTGGGCTCCTCAACACAGTCATGATAAGATAACTCCCCGCTATTAAACAACAAGGAGTTACTGTCTCACACTCTAAGCCCAAGAAGGATAGAGATGGGTCTGTTTTGTTAAGGATTGCATACCCTGGGCATAATGCTGTGCCTGGCACATACTAGGCATTCAATAAATATTTGCAGACTAAGTGAATGAAAGGATGGATAAATAACTAAAGTTTGGCGGCGGGGGGGGGAGGTGGAGCACAAATTGTTCAGGAAATATAAAGAATGCAGTCAAAGAAATCTATAGTTTTGTAAAACTGTGATAGCAGTTTTGCCAGTAGGCTCATAAACTTGTATCATTTCATTCTCCTTTTTGTGTCAAGTGGGCTCAGAGGACCTGCACAACTCTTTCTGAGCTCTCATGACTTATGTCTTAGCTTGTTTTACTTAGTGCCATTTTAAAACTACCCAATGAGATCTTGGGTAAGATCACTTGAAATGATCTCATCTATCAGATTAAGCCATCCCTCATTCACAGTGGATGAGCTTTACTCTTGCAGTCCTTAGAAACCATGGTTAAATATCTAACCGTATCTAAATATAATTCATAAAGAATAGTATATAGAAAGCAAAAGGAGCAAAATGCTGGCCTGATATCAGAAAGCACTCAGAATGAGAAAAGAGTGATTAGAGGGAAGAGAGAGTTAAATAATCTCCACCAACCAAGGTCCTAATCCTTGGAACCTGTAAATGTCACCTTTTAAGGAAAAACAAATCTTTGTAGATGTGATTAAGTTGAGGATTTTGAGTTAGGGAGATTATTCTGGATAATCAAGATGGACCCTAACTGTAATTATATGTGTCCTTATAAGAGAGAGGCGCAGGGAGGTTTGACACAGATGGTAGAGAAGATGAATACACAGAAGAGAAGGTAATGTGAGGACAGAGGCAGAGACTGGAATGATGCAGCCACAATCCACGGAGTGCTGGGAGCAACAGAAACTTGAAGACCCAAGGAACCAATTCCTCCTTCAGAGGCAGTGCATGGCCCTGCTAATGCCTTGATCTTGGCTGGATGACACTGATGCTGGAGTTCTGGCCCCAAAAACTGAGACAGAACAGATTTTAAGGGCTAAAAATTGTTTAAAGCTACCAAGTTTGTGGTAATTTGTCACAGTACCCACATGAAACAAATAAAGAGAGAAATCTATCCTTTTATGATTTCGTATTTTATGTTTTTAAAGCTGCTCAATACAATGTTCTGGGTTTAAGAATATCTGAGATATATATATATGTATGTATATGTATATATATATATATGTATATGTATATATATGTATATGTATATATATATATATATATGTATATGTATATATATATATATATATATATATATACACACACCCACAGAGTATCAGGATTGCCAGTTATTTCTTTTGAAATATGCAGGAGTTTTCTAAACCTTGGAGAATTAAGAGAAAGTTTTGCGAGTCCAGACTATCATAAAGAGCAATTCTAGTCTGTAAAAGTTGAGAGAAGAAAAGATCAAAGTGAATCTGAGAAGATCACTCCAAGGGCAAATAATGGGATTGTGGGGAAGTAATTGGGATTATTCAGTGGACATACTTTTCAGTGAGTAAGAAAATTAGGTACTACTGAGCTGATGGAGAAATTTAGATGTTAAATGAAATACGATATTTATAAATTAATTCTAGATTTGGCGTTAGCTTGGGATACAAGGCCCCTGGCCTTCAATGAGGCCTCATTGTCCTCACCTAGGTAAATATCTTGTGAATACCTGTAAGAACCAAAAGCCAGTACATGAGGCATTTGTAGTAGAGGGTAGTATCAATTCAGAGATTGACATCTTTGGTTGAAAAGCCCATCTGTTGGTGAAGCTTGAGGCTTTAGCCCTTAAAGACTCAAGCCAGCTTTTCTCTTCTGATGGAAGCATGAGCAATATCTGCTACTTGTTAAATGTGCCCAGTTAGTTTGTAGGTAGGAACGGATAACCTCTCCTCACCACCCCTTTTCTTGGCCACACGCCTTTGTGGACTTTTTATCTTGAGCTATTCCCGTAGTGTGCTCATTCAAACATCTACTTACCAGTCTTTTTATGACTGGGAACCTTCTTTCCAAGACATTAGGCTGGTGTAAAGCACCCAAGCCGTAGCTTCAAAACAGAATGAAGGCATTGGGCTTTCTTTAAAATTGTGTTCTAGCCAGGCTTTTCATATGAGTTACAGATATGACATCTCCTTTAAAAGTTCTGGGTAGTGAAATGGACAAAGTAGCTATCTTGACATTTTAAAGCCATCTGTGCATAAGCTTTAAATTCTCATTAGGTCATGTAAAAAGGAGAATGTTCACACATAGGCAGTTATGATTTCTAACTACTGCATGGTTCTGGAATTCTGAAAAATGTGTATAAACTTTTGAGGTGAAAACTCATCATCCTGATGAACTTCCCAAAAGACTAAACTCATTTATAATTTCTTTCGGGCCATTCTGTACTTGGGATAAGGTTGGACCCTCCAACTTGCTATGTAACTTGCTAATTTTCTCACACAGTTGATCATAAGTTTCTTATGCTTCTAAACAGAAGAATAATTGTGTTGTCATCACTGCAGTACTGATGAGTGGGGCTTAGTCTTACCATGATCCTGTAGAATGTTTGATTTCCTCTTGCTTTTGAAGTTTATACAATTACAGCTTCCAGCAATGTTTTAATAATTCTCTAAAGAAACAGCAAGTACATAAAACTGATATTTGTTTGATTCTGTTCTGTAAGTCTTCAAAGTTCAGCATCTCCAGAACTCCAGAATTCACCATTCTAGAAGACGAATAGCTGATTTAATCCTAGTATGTAAGGAAACACTCACAGAATAGCAATACATATCAAATATTTCTTTTTATGATTCTAAAAGCAGTGTGAAAGCAGTGATTCTAAAAGATGTGCTTCTAAAACAACAGTGAAGAATATGTATTAGATTAACAAACATAGCCTTTCATTTGTAAGTAATTTTGTTATATGCTGTTGGAAGAAATTAGTAAAAGCTGTATTTCTGGAAGAGTCAGAGAGAGATAGCACAGAACACTAGTAAAACACACTAAAGCATTATTTTCTCATTCATTCATTAAAAATATACTTTCTTAGTGGCTACCTATGTTTTCAACTTTGATATACTTTTGCAGAAGAATGTAGTGAAATAATATGTCTGTGTCAACCTATGGTATTAAGGAATTTATAGAATTTAAGATGTATTGTAAGATACTATTATAAATATAAAAAAGGTAATAATTATTATCATTTATTGGACTTTATGTGTCAGGTAGAAGATATTAACATTAATGTATCTATTCCTCACAGTAATCATCTAAGGAAGATAGTAATTTTCTGGTATTAAGGTGAGAAATCTCAAGCCCAGACTCTTGGGTGAGAGTAAGTTCTGCAGCTGGAATTAAAACTAGGTGCTTTGGGGCATCTGGGTGGTTCAGTTTGTTCAGCATCCAACTTTGGCTGAGGTTATGATCTCACAATTCATGGGTTTGAGCCCCACTTTGGGCTCTGTGCTCTGAGAGCTCAAACCCAAGAACCTGCTTCAGATTCTGTGTTTCCCTCTCTCTGCCCTTCCCCCACTTGCAGACACTCTCTCTCTCAAAAATAAAGAACATTTTTAAAAAATGAAAAAAAAAAACCCAACAATAAAGAAAACACTAGGTGCTTTGTCTCTAGAGCCTGGCCTATGCTATGTAACTATACTAGAACATTCCTCATTGCACTCTGTAATTAAGAACATGTGAAAACTATAAACTTAATTCAGCTTCATTGTAAGGGGGAGATATCATTTTAGATGGACACATGTCTGTCTATATATCCTTCTTCCTACAAGTCAATCCATCTTGTTAATTTATTAATTTATTTCAGAGTAAGTTGCAGACATCAGTATACTTCATCAGTATATCAGTACAGCCTTAAACACTTCATCATGTATATCAGTAAGCGGGTTCAATATTTATTTACTGTTATTGTTTGAGAATAATATGCAATAAACACCCAAAACCTAAGTGTACCATTAAATGCATTTGGCAACTTCACATACATTTGTAAAAACAATCCTTTATCTAAATACAGAACATTACTATCACTCCAATTAACTTGTTTCTGTTGTTGGTTAGTTTTTCTAACTGCTGCTTCAGAGGCAACCCATGTTCTTATATTTCTTGACCATAGATAAGTTTTGCTTTTTCTTTAGTTTAACGTGCTACCTTTGAGATTCACTCATTTCGTTGCATCAGTAGTTCATTCCTTTTCATAGCTGAGTAGTGTTCCACTGTATGAATTTACTAT
The DNA here is from genome assembly GCA_017311185.1 of Proteles cristata cristata. Lineage (NCBI taxonomy): Eukaryota > Metazoa > Chordata > Mammalia > Carnivora > Hyaenidae > Proteles > Proteles cristata. The sequence continues at coordinate 9,270 of JAESUZ010005055.1, forward strand.
AGTTTATCTTTTGTCTATTGATGAACACCTGGGCTGATTCTAGTTTAGGGATATTATGAATAAAAGATTCTGTGAATATTCCTGTATACATTTTTCCTTCCTGAGAAAAATACCTAATAGTGAAATTGCTGGGTCATAAGATAGGTATGTGTTTAGGTTTATGAGAAGTTTACAAAGCTCTTCACAATTTCAATTTAAAAATATGTGAGAGCTCCACTTACTCCATATTCTTGCTAACATTTAATATGGCAGGCAGAGACTAGGTGGCAGAAGTACATACTGACTGGGTTGTGAGGGAATCAGGCTTTGTGGCTCAAGAGTCTGTCTTAAGTAGCTAGAAGTCACTGGGGAGTGTGGTCTGGAAGATGTCTGAGAATGCGGCATTTGGTAAATTAATCTGGCAGTAGGGTACAAGATGGATTTTGAAAAGTAAAGAACAATAGATAGAATTTAAGAAGCTTGTAATAATGTAGGCATAATGTATTGATGACTTAGACTAAAACCAAGTCAGTGGGCATAGTAAATTAAAAAAGTTAAAAAAAAAAAAAAACTATGAGGAAGTAATTTTAAATATTTGGTGCCTATGGAAGGGTGAGCAAAGAGACAAAAATATTCTGAGGTGGGTATAGGGAAAATGGATTTACCATGAATATATATAGATAAAGGGAGAATTTGTTTTGTGGTAATCTGATTATTGGCTATGTGTATTCATAGACCAGTTAAATAGCAGTCCTCATTGGGAGGTTGAAGGACTAACATTGGAATTAGATCATCTCCCCATATATTGTGCTATTTTTGAAACTGGTTTATGGGACCAAGTAGACTAGATGCTCCTTGAGGGCAGGATGTTCACTTGATTTTTTTTTCTTATTTCTCATAGTATAGTGCTTTTTACACAATAGATCAAAGGAAGTATTGTATAATGAAGTATTCTTCAACTTTGTACATCATAACATTTGCAGAATTTTAAACAAATATGTATTTATTACTGAAATTTACAGATGAGAAGATCAGATATTCATATTTACAACTTTAAAAGCCCATTGGGTGATTATGGACCTCAGCCAGGATTGGAACAGTGAAAATAGGAGTGAAATTTTGATTTAGACAAATTGGTTCACCATTTTGAGTACCTCCTCTGAAAAATGGAAGTCTCTCCACATTATTGTAAAATTAAAAAAAATAAAAAAGCTCCTTGAATAGTTTCTAGCATGTGGGAAACATTTAATAGATGTTCATTTCTTTCCCTATCTTTTAACTCCTAAAAATATTGTTATTAATATATTATCAACGTATATCATACTACCATGATTAATATATAGATTAATATATAGATGTTAATATAATTACATATAGTTGTATTATATGCTATACTATATTGTATGTAATACTATAATACAGTAATATATAATACAACTGTGCATATCATAATATAATGTGAATAACATAATATTGTATTTTCTTTTTTTAGGGCATTTTCCAAAACTTTCTTGAGTCCTAATCTCCATCTCTTTTTTATTCTTCTAATTCCTTTGTCATGCAGTCTCTGAGACTCAAACCACTAGAATGACCTGTATCATTGTCACTCCTTCTCATTGTCAGTCCTACTTCCTTTCTGCAACTCTGTAGCTCTGTATCTCTTCACTGAGATTCCTAGCCTCCTGAATACATCCCTTCCACTCTGTGGGGTTAGATAGCAAGATATAAATGCTGTCATAGCCACATATTAGAGCAGCTCTTCAGTTCCCACCAGAAATACTATTTTCCAAAAACACAAGAAGCAAACTTAATTTAAAAATATGTAAGCCATTTAAACAATATTTTGGAAAAAATCACATTTTATTAAGATGGTTTTATATTTCATTGAATCATTGGCATAGCAGAAGTAAAGTAACCGACCCCTCCCCTAATACATGTAGCAAATACAAAGAACATCTTATTTATTATATACAGGTGTTGGCGAAGTATTTGTGTTTTTTATTTTTTTATGTTAATTTTTTATTTTTAAGAGCAAGTGAACACAGTGTGCACACGCAGGCATGGAAGGGGCAGAGAGTGGAAGACAGAGGATCTGAAGTGGGATTTATGCTGACAGCAGGGAGCCCAGTGTGGGGCTGGAACTCATGAACCATGAGATCATGACCTGATCTGAAGTCCAACGCTTAACTGACTGAGCCATGCTTGTGCCCCCAAATACTTGTTTTATGTGCAATTAACATGTATTAGGCAGTTACTAGTACCAGGTCATGATCTCATGGTTCATGAGGGTAAACTTCAAGGAGCTTATAGTCTAGTAGGAATGGCCAGATATGAACATGTGGAATCTTTGTGTTCTGCTATGCTCTTTAATAAATTAACTTTTGGTATCAGGGTAATGTAGTGTATAGCAGTGTTTTTCAACTTTATGTGCTTATGAATCTTCTGTAGATCTTGTGAAAAATGCTCATTAGGTTGACAGTGCATTCCAGGATTCTCTGCATCTACCAAGTTTCCAGTTGCCATCCAGATTGTTGGAGGACTGCTGCCTACTGACTAGCAAGGGTCTAGGATAGTCTATCAGGCTGACATTTGAATGCAGCTCTGACATTCATCAATTTTGCCCCTGTAGGCAAATTACTCATTCTCTGTAAACCTATCCATCTAAAATAGAGACAATAATGCTACTTGACAAGATTTTGGCATATACTAATTTCAATAATGTATAAATCACTTACAGCAGAGTATATGTATAGAGACTATAATTGTGAGCTCCCCTGCCCCCTCAGTCTTTAATAGCTTTTCAAGATTCTCCAGAAATATTTAGGAAAAAGTTTTGGACTTGCAATCAGAATACCTGGATTTAAATATTAGTTTTGTAATTCATCAGTTATGCAGCTTGAGGCAAATTAAATCATTCTTCAGAACTTCAATTTTGTTGATCACTAATGAGGTTAATAACACTTTAATACAAGGGTGTAGAAAGGAATAAATGTGCCAAGGAATAAAGTTAATTTACAAATTAAATGTGTAAGATATACTATTTCTTGATAATTGAAAGATAATATATTTTCCTTTAAAATCTGACAACATGGCTTAACCAACTGAGACCCAGCAATAGCCCTGCTAGGAATTTACCCAAGGGATACAGAAATGTTGATGCATAGGAGCACATGTACCCCAATGTTCATAGCAGCACTCTCCACAATAGCTAAAACCTGGAAAGAGCCTAAGTGTCCATCAACGGATGAATGGATCAAGAAGATGTGATTTATCTATACCATGGAATACTACATGGCAATGAGAAACAATGAAATCTGGCCATGTGTAGCAACATGGATGGACCTTGAGGGTGTTATGCTGTGCGAAATAAGTCAGGCAGAGAAAGACAAATATCATATGTGTGCACGTATAGGAAGATTAGGAGGAGCTTAACAGAGGACCAAGGGGGAGAAGAAGGGCAGAAATGGTGGGGGAAAGGGGGAGAGGCAAACCATGAGAGACTCTTGAATGCTGACAAAAACTGAGGACTGATGGATGTGGGGGGAGGGGTGGGCATGGAGGAGGGCACTTGTGGGGATGAGCACTGGGTGTTATGTGGAAACTAATTTGACAATAAACTATTTGTAAAAAAAATAATAATAATAAATAAATAAATAAATAAATAAATAAATAAATAAAAAACAAAAAAATTAAATAAAAATTACGATTACTATTAAAAAATAAAATAAAATAAAATCTGACAACATGGACTAAGAAAAATAAAAAGAATTGGGCAATAGTCTAGTGAAATGATTCAATAGGGAAATCCAAGGTATTTGATTCTGACAAAATTCCCTGATGTTTTCCTCAACAGCAAATATATTTTGGTCTGAAATAGCTATATGATTTCCTCCATATTGCACTTTGTAGTCTAAAGACAGGCTCAAGATGCAATGAAAGCATTAAACAACTCCAGCCTAATATAAAGTGACAACTTGTTAATTAATACCAATTTTGGGAACCATGTTTACAGGCCAAATTTCATAAATAACAAAAACACTGAATGTACTTTTAATCTAGTTTCACAGCTGTACAGTATTTTGGTATTTTTTTATTTTTTATTTTTGTTACTGTTGTGAACTTTACTTTTTTATTTTTTTTATTATTTTTGTAATAGTTTATTGTCAGGTTGGTTTCCATATAACACCCAGTGCTCATCCCCACAAGTGCCCTCCTCAATGCCCATCACCACCCTTTTGCTCCCCCCAACCCCATGTGCCCTCAGTTTGTTCTCAGCATTCAAGAGTCTCTCATGGTTTGCCTCCCTCTCTCTCCCCCAGTATTTTTCCCCTTCTCATCCATGGTCCTCTGTTAAGTTCCTCCTAATCCTCCTACACGTGCAAACATATGGTATCTGTCCTTCTCTGCCTGACTTATTTCGCTCAGCATAACACCCTCTAGTTCCATCCATGTTGCTACACATGGCCAGATTTCATTCCTTCTCATTGCCATGTAGTATTCCTTTGTATAGATGAACCTCATCTTCTTGATCCATTCGTCAGTTGATGGACACTTAGGCTCTTTCCATGTTTTGGCTATTGTTGAGAGTGCTGCTATGAACATTGGGGTACTTGTGCCCCTATGCATCAGCACTCCTCACAGCTGTACAGTATTTTAAATAATGTAGATGTAAATGAAAACCCTGGCTTTATATTTTAATTAAATAGAAGAGTTGATTTGATTTAAATCATAGAGCTGTCCCATTAGGAATGTGGAAAATAATTCAGTGAATTTGTAATTTAAAGGGAATGCAACTGAATATTCACTACTCACATATTTATTTTTCAGAACTAGTATCATGGTTTTAACTCAAAATGTAACAACACAAAACCTTGTTTTAGGAAAATTGTTGAATTTGTGTTAGTTTGATAAAAAAATATTTCACAATTTTGATTGTGTATATACATAGTGTAAGAAAACTGTGTTTAAGGTATTTTGGGTTAAAATTCATGTTTATGAGCTGCTATAATGCACTATTTTATAATGTATTAGTATTTAGAACTTCACAGTGAACACAACATAGATTTTGCTCTTCAGTGACATTTGGCGATCTCTTTGAGAAATTACCTTACCACGTTGTGTTCTGCCTTTGCCCTGGTGTGCCTGGAGCAGGTGCTGTTAATCTAAATTCTTTGGAAGAGAAAACTGTCCTTATTGATTACATGTGGCTAAAAATGTGATCTGGGAAGCTTTGTCATTCAAGGGGTGCCTGTCTCTACCCTAATCTGTGTCTTGATTATGTGGTTCTCTTCCTAGCAGCAACCTTCCTTGGCTGGTCTGCTTCACACAGCACAGATGTTTCTCCTATTGCTGCTACATGGTGATTTTTCAAGCCGCTTCATAGACAGATATTTCCAGATGTGTCCCCCCACTTCTCTGGATAGACCTTTTTCTCCTTACAAAGAGCAGATCGCACTGCTGCTCAGGCTTTTGATCTATTGACTATAGAAAAAACAAACAGCACTCCATTGATGTCGTGTTTTGGGGGACTTTGGCAACAGCACACACAATAAGTGTCCTCTTCACTCTTTGAAACACTACTGGCAGATGTTTTCCATGGACTTCTCCACCCAACAGTTTTTATTCTCACACCAGCTCCTCTTTCCAGGGGGAGAATGGATTAATGTGGTTCAGTCTGTTTTTCATTTTTGATTATTTTAATGCTATCTTTACCTGCAGTTTGAGATTAACAGCCAAATTTAGTTCTTACCAAGTAAGGACCTAGTTCATATATCAATAAGTTAAGTAGTTTTGGGAAATGTGTACTTACTAACAAGAGAAATTTCAATTTCAGTTACTTACTTAACCCTTTTATTTAGTCATATTTAGAGGGAAGTTTTTATTTGAGATTGTCTTAGTGCAGGCATATTTGTTTCTCCATTCTTCTATCTTTCTCTCCACTCATCCATTCATGCATGACTATTCAGTACCTGGTAATTGAAGACCTGACAGGTAGCAGACACTGGGGATTCAGAGACAGAAGAAATAGACTCCTTGAGCTCCGGAAGCTCATGCCCCAATTGTGGAGATCAGTATGAGAAATGTAATATATGTTGTTTGGGGGCAGTCTATATAGAATTCTGAAAGGATGAAAGGAAGGTAGATGAGGCACATAAAGATACTGTATGCACCTTTAAGACTTCAACCAAATTTAGGACAAAGAATAAACCATTGGTAATTCAGAAGGGCTGTTCTGTGTCATAAAAACAATAGACATTTCACAAAACAATTGTAGGCAATGGCCTGTTTTCATTTACACTCTGAAATAGTTAAGAAACATGGGGAACAGAATGTTTTACAGAGATAATAAAAATAAAATAGGTTATTATCGAATTATCCACAGAGATTGTCTGATTCTAAATATTAGGTTAGCAGAAACACTACCGTCCTATTGCAAATTCCATGAAACATTGTCAGGTAATAAAATAAATAGGACAAGGGCATTTGGGTGGCTCAGTTGGTTAAGCGTCTGTCTTTTGACTTCAGCTCAGATCATGATCTCATGTTTTGTGAGTTCGAGCCCCATGTTTAGCTTATGGTCCTACTTGAGATTCTCTCTCTCCCTCTTTCTCTATCCCTCCCCCACTCATGCTTGTGGTCTCCCTCACTTTCTCTTTCTCAAAATAAGTGAATAAAATTTTAAAATAAAATAAAATAAAAGAACACTAATATAAAGTAAGATCTTTGAGGGAAAATGGCCCCCTACTCCTCCAGGAAATTATACCTGCTTTTTATTTTTGTCTGTTTGAGATATTTTATAAAACTGTAAATGTGCTCTTACTAACAAAAGAGCAGTTTTGATTTCAATTACAGTTGACCCTTGAGCAACATAGATTAGAACTGCAATGACCCACTTACACATGGATTTTTTACAGCATAGTACTGTAAATATATTTTCTTTCTTATGATTTTCTTCATAACATTTTCTTTTCTCTTGATTACTTTATTGTAAGAATACAGTGATTAATATATATGTGTTAATCAATTGTGTTATCAGTAAAGCTTCCAGTCAACAATAGCTATTAGTAGTTAAGTTTTGGGAGAGTCAAAAGTTATACATGAATTTTTGACTCTGTAGGGGTTGGGCACTCCTAATTCCCCCATTGTTTAAGGGTCATATGTACTGACTTAACGATTTTGTTTTATCTTTTGAACTTCTTAATTATTTAAAATATTTTGATACAATAAAATTATTCCAATAAAATTCTGGCAGATCAGTTCCTATGATGAGAATTTATAGTATTGCATTAAAATAAAGAGAAAGAATAGATTCAGCAAAATGGTAAGATCTAATAATGTGAACAGTTAAAAATTTGAACTTTGAGTTTGGTTTTTAATCTGTTCTCCAAATGAATTTAGTACTAGAAGGTATTCTCAGACTGGAAGTAGGCAATTAATGGGAAGTCCATGAGCAAAAAGTTTTGTTGGGTGTTTGGAAGGAATTGAAAGGGTCTTAAAATTATGACAGTCACCTCTGAGGCTACCCCACAGGCTCTATTGTGAGTCTGAGTTGCTGAATATCCTCGTACATCTCAACTATCTTGTAGTTTTCAGCTCACCTGTATTGCTTTAATGTAAGGCTATTAAGACCAAGAAGAATGCTTAATTATATATTTTATTATATTACAATATAATACTATTTGTATAGTATTTATATAGTATATATAACATATAATATTGATAGTATTATGTATATGTTGAGATTTCTGTGGCTTGCATTTTGTTACACTGTAGTATAATATACATTTATATTATCCATATGTAGCATATATAGGTAATATATTTCATGCATATGCATGTATGTCATTTATAAAATGATGTTATTCTATTGAGATTTATGAGGTTTGTTGTCAATAATGTCATCATGAACTATCCTCTCCTGATTGATAGAGCTAGTATTCCAACTTCTGTTAGTATCTGCAAGAAATAATTTTTCTTTGATATAATTTTGCCTGTATGAGCCCAGAGTTCACTTTGTGGGAAGGTTTTAATGTAAAGATGAATTACTTCACTGAAGATTTATTAACAATTACTATAGATTGCTTTAAGCCTTTTCAGTTTTTCTATTCTATCAGTTTTGATAGGTTGTATTATCTAGAATTTGTCCATTTCATCTAAATTTTCAAAATTGTTGGTAAAGCTATTAATAATATGTGGAAAATCTGATATTATTTGTCTTTCTCTCTTTTTAAAACTTAATCTCAATAGAAGTTTATCAATTTTATTGTTTTCAAATAACCAACTTTTGACTTTGCTGTTTCTTTTGATTTCTTCTTTATTATTTCTTTCCATTGTTTTTGCATTTGTTTTGCTGCAATTTTTCTGATTTCCTGAGAGAAGTTATTAGCATATTAATTTTAAGTATTCTTTTTTCAATGGACACGCTTGGGATTGTATATTTCTCCAAAAGTAGTGTTGTAGCTGCATTTCATAAGTTTTATGAGACTTTTAGTGAACAACAGAAATATACCATCACATAGCACTGCTTCTCAGTGTTGAGTCATTCAGCAAACACTAGCATCTCACCCCCAATCATTTTTTAAAAGTTATAATTGTGCACAATAAAAATCACCCTTCTTAGATATACAGTTCTTTCATTTTATTTCCCTTTAAAATAATTTTGAAAACAAGGACAATAGTTGCAGGAAGAAATAAAGCGTTAATACTTTAAATAAATTTTACCTTAGTCTATTTTTTTACTTTGAATAATTTGATGGACAGAGAAATGAAGCCCCTTGGAATTTCCATTGTTCTTCTTCAAAGTTGTGAGTAGAAGGATTTGTAAACCACTAGTGCCACAACTGATCACAATAAACTCTGATTAAGTCAATATTGATAAGCAACTATCATTCTTCAGCTCCTCCTCCTTGATAACAGTGCTTCAATATCTTAAAAATCTGCACTTAAATCTTTTTAACTTAAATTAATGAGATTTTAATCTGAGACATCAATAGCATTAAAATGTTCCAAATCAATTTATGGTAGAAACTATGTCTTCAGAGTCATATTTCACTGATCTCAAGAAGCAGGCAAACAAATTCAAACCACATCTTTGTATTTATTGCTATTTATATTTATTTGGCAGGAGAAAGGAGTGTTTGATGTCCTGCATTGAGTGGGGGCAGTCTCACACAGTAGAGAATCTGGTTCTATCCTGTCTGACTTTTGAACATTATATCAGACAAACACATAAGTGAAAAAAGCAATTTGTAAATATCTGAACCTTAATGCAATCATTTCATACATGAATACAAACATTTGGAATATTTTACATACATTTTATTTTCTAGTAATAACAAGATTTAAGTTGAAATAATATTTTAAAAATTTATCGTTTTGGAAAGTCACATCGTCGACGGCAGTGCCACTTTAGTTTTTCAGTTGCCTATACAATATACCCCTTATTAGTCTTTCTGTTTGTTAGTTTCTTGCATAGTCATGGTAATTCTAATAAACACACACATGCATGCACACACACATTTGCTGAGAGGTTTTTTTTTTTATGAGAAATACAAAGAAAAATGCTTAAAACTCTCAGTTGAACATTTGAAATTGAGTTTAATAATTCTGCTCACATCTGAAAAGACATCAATGTCCTCTGGCAACATTGTTTTAAAAAATAATGAAACAAGTAGTGAAACTAATGAAACCAAGTGAACATTTTACAAAGAAATACCTTAATAAGTTAACAAAAGTATACTGTGCTTACAATTTTTCTCCATTTTGACAAGATGGAATTTGTTTTTACCTATCTAATATTTTCTCCTTTCTCTCATTATAAACAAAAAGTCTGGTTTGTTAATATTTTTTCCTAATCTGTTATCCTAATGTCACCAATACCATTACCATTTCTTTGTCCTTTGCTTTTTTTACAGAGTGACTTTTGATCTTTCTGGTTCTTTTAAATCCAAACCTACCTGTTACAAACAGGCGAAGCATCTGATGATCTCATTTTGTCTCATAGTACAGTCACACCTAAGCATTTGCATTTTGAACACTATATTTGTTTATTATGTTAAAAATAAAATTTTATATTGTGTTTTTGTATACATAAATATATAAATAAGTAATATATTATCTATTAATAACTTTTCAGAATAAAAACGGGGACATTATTAAATATTCCCTTCTTAAAGGGGGCATTGGATCTAATAGGTTTGAGGACCACTGCTCTTAGTGCTGCAGAGAGTAGAGACTCAATCTGTTAGCCAAGTTTCCTTTCCTTCTCCCATTCTTTCTTTCTTCCCTTCTCCCTTCTCTTCCCTTTACTTCCCTTCCTTTCCCCCCCTCCCTCCTTCCTTTCTTCTCCTTATATTTAAAGTATATTATGAAATTGTGGTTTATTAAATTTTACCATAGGCATTTAAAGTACAACAGAAATGAATGATGACTATTCCTGGCAACAGAGAACTTCAAATCTAATGGAAATAATGTATATATACTCACTGTTTAAGAACCTAAACAGATTTCAAGGGGAGAAAGAAAGGGCAGGATGGGAGGTGGAGGATGTCTATTAATATAAGATGTGCCTAATATTTAATAACTATGTATATAACTAGCCCTAAGTTCTCAAAATAGGGACATTGTAGTATGTCCTGTTGTGAAATTACTTAGACATAGTGGAGTTCCTTACATGACCAGAGATTATAACAGACTAGATTGAAGAGCAAATTTTGAAACTATTTAGAAAGCATTCTAAATTTGCTGTAGCATTTTCTTAATACATACCCACGAGTTCATTTATTGATGAAGTAACTGGTCCTTCAATATCCACATTATTACTTTATTACTTACATAGAGAAAATTGTAAGCATAATCAGAAATAAAAATAAAGTCAATGGATTATATTTCTAGGACTATCTGGGTTTCAAGAAAAGATGGCTATTGGGGCCTTATGTCTTGCTAATACTTAGACATACACAAATGGATACTGTAGCAGATATACTACTCAAGTGGAAAAAACACACTGAAAATACAATGGACTTCGTTTTTCTGTTGGCTTGATTGTGTTACTTCCATTATTATCTGTGATCTCTTTAGAAAATTTGTTATTTCATGTATTTTCTTCTATTTTTCTGCCATTTCCAAACATTTTTCCACTTTTTACTTTCTCATTTGAATTAGCTGTGCACTTTTAACATAACATGTTTGCTAGTATCTTGCAGGCTCAATTTTTAAAAACTGAGCTCTAATTCTTTTACCGTTAAATTCATCACTTTAAAGTGTACAACCATTGGCTTTTAGAATATTTAGAGTTGTGCAACCATCACTACTATCTAATCCCAGAATACATTCATCTCCCTAAAAAGAAACCCTATACCTAATAGCAGTCTCTGTCCATCCTCTCTCACCTCAGGCTCTAACAATCATTAATCTACTCTCTGACCCTATGGATTTTCCTATTTTGAATACTTCATATAAATTTAATTATGTAGTATGTGACCTTTTGTGTCTGGTTTCTATAGTTAGCATACTGTTTTCAAGGTTTATCCATGTTGTAGCATATCAGTACTGCATTCCTCAATGGGTAAATAATGGTTCATTATATAAATATACTGTATTTTCTTTATCCATTATCAATTGTTCATCATTTGGACATTTGGGTTTTATCCTTTTTGGCTATTATGAATAATGATGTTATGAACATTCATGCAGAAGTTTTTGTATGAACATAAGTATGCAGGTTTCTTGACAAGAATGCTGGAACCAGAGTTGCTAGATCATATGGCAATTCTGCATTTAACTTTTTATTTATTTCTTTTTTAAAGTTTTATTTATTTCTAGGAGAGAGAGACAGCGTGAGCAGGGAGGGTCAGAGAGAGAGGGAGTCACAGACTGAAACAGGCTCCAGGCTCTGAGCTGGCAGTCAGCACAGAGCCCGACGTTGGGCTCGAACCCACGAACCTCGAGATCATGACTAAGCGAAAGTCGGACGCTTAACCGACTAAGCAGCCCAGGCGCCCCTGCATTTAACTTTTTAAAAAAACTTTGTGTTTTCTTCTAGGAGTTTTACAGTTTTAGCTCTTATATTTAGGTCTTTGATACAGTTTGAGTTAATTGTTGCATATGATTGGAGATAGAGGTCCAAACCCATTCTTTTACATGGGGACATGCAGTTGTTACAGCACCATTAGTTGAAAAGACTATTCTTTCTTCCCATTGAATACTTTTGACATCCTCATTGAAAATCAGTTAGCCATAGACACCCTGTCTTATTTCTGGTCTTTCAATTCTATTACACTGACCTATTATCTAGCCTTATCTCAGTCAGTGCCACACTTTCTTGATTGCTGTAGCTTTGTAGTAGATTTGAGAGTAAGATTTGTGGGTTCTACCGTTTTGTTCTCTTCCAAGATTATTTTGGCTAATCTGGGTCCCTTTCATTCTAATAAATTTGGGGATCAGCTTGTCCAGAAAAACAATTAGAAAGAAAGGGATTACTATGAATCTTAAGACCAATTTGTAGAGTATTGTAGTTTTAGTGTTAAGTCTTTCAGTCTAAGAGCATAGGATGTCTTTCTGTTCATTTAGATTTTCTTTAATTTCTTTTTTTTTTGTATAATTTTTTAGGTTTACTTATTTATTTTTGAGAGTGACAGAGACAGTGTGAGGTGAGTGGGTGAAGGGCAGAGAGAGAGAGAGAGAGAGACAGAAACCCAAGCAGACTCCATACTGTCAGCACAGAGACCAATGAGATGCAGGACTTAAACTCATGAAACCGTTAGATTATGACCTGAGCTGAAACAGAATCTGAGGCTTAACTGACAGCCACCCAGGGACTCCTTCTTTAATTTCTTTTAATAACATTTTGTAATTACAAGTGTACAAGTTTTGATTCCTTCTGTTAAATTTATTCTTAAGTGTTTTAATCTTTTGATGCTATTGTAAATTAAATAGTTTTCTTAGTTTCATTTTTGGAATGCTCATTGATAGTACATAGAAATACAACTTATTTGTGTGTACTGATCTTATATCCTGGAAGAATCATGTTGAGGTCTTTCACTTTCTTAACACTTATTGAATTTGTGTATCTGTTTTTGGATTCTTTAGAGTTTTTAATAATAAGATTATGTCATTAACCAATAGGAATAGTTTTACTTCTTTTTTTCCCCTAGTCTGTATGCCTTTATTTGTTTTTCTTTTTAATCTCCTCAGCTAAAACATCCTATACAATGTTGAATGAAAGTGGGGAGAGTGGGCATTCTTTCTGTTATTAGGGGGAAAGATTTCAGTCTTTTACCAGTTAGTTGTAGTCTTTTGATTGATGCCTTTTAGCAGAGTAAGGAAGTTCCCTTCTGTTTGTACCTTGTTGAGTGTTTTTATTATGAAACAGTGTTAGATATTGTCAAATGTTTTTTATGCATCTATTGAGATGATCATGTATTTTCTACTTTTATTCTTTTAGTATGGTGTATCCTATTGATTAACTTTTATTATATGAACCAACCTTGCATTCCTAGGATAAATACAACTTGGTTACATTACATAATCCTTTTTAGATGTTGCTAGGTTAGTTTGCTGGTGTTTTTGTTGTATCTACAGTCATAAGGAATATTCGTCCATAATTTTCTTTCCTTGTGATATCTTTATCTGATTTTTGTGGCTTTATAGAATGAGATAGCAAGTATTTCCTTATCTTCTACTTTTGGGAGGAACTTGTACAAGATTGGTGTTGATTCTCTAAATATTTGGTAGAATTCAGTAATGAAAACACTCGGTTCTGGGCTTTTTTTTTTCTTTGTAGGAAGTTTTTTGGTTATTGATTCACTTTCCTTATTAGTTATAGGTCTATTCAGATCTTCTGTTTCTTATTCAATCAGTTTTGGTAGTTTATGCCTGTCTTGGAATTTGATCATTTTATCTAGATAATCTAATTTCCTGGAATACAACTGTTCCTTATAATCCCTTATAATCCCTTTTATTTCTATAAAGTCAGTGGAAATGTATCCTCTTTCATGCCTTATTTTAGTAATTTGAATCTCTTTCTTTTATCTTGGTTAATTTAGTAAACAGTTTGTCAATTTTGTTGATCTTATCAAAGAATCATCTTTTTGTTCTATTGATTTTTCTCTTATTTTGTTGTTTTTCTATTCTCTATTTTATTTATTTCCACTCTTTTTCCTTTCTGATTTTCTTCTATATGTTTGTTTTGGGTTTAAGTTGCTCTTTTTTTTTTCTTATTTCTTAAATGTTGGGCTATTTATTTGAAAGTTTCTTCCTTTTTAATGTAGACATTTATAACTATGAATTTCCTTCTGACCATTGCTTTCTTATAAATCATAAGTTTGGTAGGCTTTGGTTTCATTTGCATCCATCATAAAGTATTTTATACTACTCTTATTGTTTCTCTTTTGACCTGTTGTTAAGTTAACAGTATGTTTAATTTCTACATATTTGTGAATTTCTTAAGTTTCTGTCTGTTGTTGATTTTTTATTTCATTCTATTATGGTCAGAGAACACATTTTGTATGATTTCAATTCTTTTATATTTATTGAAACTTGGTTTGTGAACTAGCATATTGTCTATCCTGGAAAATATTCCATGTGTGCTTGAGAAGAATGTATGTTCTGCTCTATGGGTGATGTAATTCCATAGATGTCTCTTCAGTCTACTTGGTTTACAGTGTTGTTCAAATTTCATATTTCTTTGTAATCTTCTATTTAGTCATTCTATCCATTACTGAAAGTATCATATTTAAATCTTCAACTATTATTGTTGACTTTTGTATTTCTCCTTTCAATTTGGTCAATTTTTCCTTCATGCATATTGTGTATTTGCTGTTAGGTACATGTATGTTTGTAATTGTCTTATATATATTATATATGTTAAAATTATATATATACACATATATAAAATTATGCACACACACACACACACACACACACAGTAAGACCTTGGTTTGTGAGGATAATTCATTACAGAAACATGCTTGTAATCCAAAGCACTTGTATATATCAAAGTGAATTTCTCCATAAGAAATAATGGGACCTGAGGTGATTCCTTCCACAACACCAAAAAATTCATATAAGAATGATTACAATACTGTAATATAATACAAATAATAAGAAAATATAAAATATAAAGAAAAATAAACAAATTAACCTGCACTTACCTTCAAAAACCTTCATGGCAGCTGTGAAGGAGACAAGAGAGGAGGGTTATTGTGTAGGATGACTTTCATTATCACTAATGGATGTTGACTACAATATAGTATTAATAAGCTCTCATCATATACTGTATTTAATATAATTAGCAATAAGGCGATAGAGGAAAGGGTCTATATCTGCAGGCTGCCTGACCTAGAATGAGGCAAAGCATTCCTAAACTCACTCTTGTGTGGAAAAGCAAAAGATTATTCATAGGTGCTTTGAAGTGACAAAAATACACTAGTGTCAGTTGTGGGTACCTTCCAATGTTCTGTAAATCACTGATTTCTGTCCAGTACTGTGTCCTGAAACTGATCATTTGAGCAAAGGAAATGATCATCCACAATCCCACAGTGAGAGAAAGAGAGAAGAACCATTGGCTCACTTGTGATCATGTGACACTTGGTATCATGTAATACTCATACTGCAAGACGCCAGTCATTTATCAAGTTAAAATTTATTAGAAATGCTTGCTTGTCTTGCAGAACATTCACAGAACAAATTACTCACAATCCAAGGTTTTACTGTGTGTATGTGTGCATCTATACATATATGTATAGATTGATCCTTTTATCATTATAAAATGTTCTCCTTTGTCCCTGTTAATTCTTGCTTAAAATCTATTTCATCTGCTGTTGGTATAGTTACTCATTCCAGCTTTTCTTCAGTTGCTGTTTCCGTGGAATAGTAGTCCTCCCTTATTTATGTGGGATATGTTCTAAGACATCCAGTGAATACATAGAACCATGGATAGTAGTACCAAATCCCATGTATACTGTTTTTTTTCCTACACATCCATACTTATGCTACAGTTTAATTTAGAAGTTCAGCAGAGTAAGAGATTAACAACAATAACTAACAATAAATAGAAAATTATAACAACAGACTGTGATAAAAGTTATGTGAATGCGGTCTTTCACTCAAAATATCTCACTGCACTATACTCACTCTTCTTTTTCTTGTAATGGTATGAGATGATAAAATGCCTATGTGATAAGATGAAGTGAGATGAGTGATGTAGGCAGTGACATAGTTAGGCTACTGTTGACCTTCTGATGATATGTCAGAAAAATTATCTGCTTCTGGAACATGGTTGACAGTTGGCAACTGGAACTGTGGACAATGAAACTGCAGAATGAGGGAGGTGGGGGTCATCTATGTGTCTTTTTTGCATCCTTTTACTTTCAACTTATTTGTGTCTTTGAATCCAGAGTGAGTCTCCTGTTCACAACAGAATTAGATAATTTTTTCCCATTTTGCCAATCTCTCTGCCTTTTGGTTAGAGTTTAATCCACTTGAACTTAATCTAATTATTGATAAGGTAAAATTTACATTTATCACTTTGCTATTTATTTTCTCTGTATATTGTTCTCCTCATTTCTTCCATAACTGCCTTCTTTTGTGTTAAGTAGGTAAATGTTTTCTAGTATGCCATTTTAATTACCTGTTGATTTTTTTTTACAATACATTTTTGAGTTTTTTAGTGGCTGCCTTAGATATTCCCATCAATTTTAACTTATTATAATCTTGTTCAGATTAATATCAATTTAATTTTGAGACTATTTCAAAAACTTTGCTTCTGTATAGCTCGGTTCCCCCACTTTTTAATGCTGCATAGTCACACATTTACACATTGTGTATTTCTCAATTTAGATTTATAATTATTTCATTTTTCATTTGTTTTTTAAACCAGAGGCAAAAAAGAATTACAAACAATACATTTATACTATCTCTCATATTTATCTATGTAATTACCTTGTGTTTTTTATTTCTTTATATAAAGTGAAAATAACAGATATAGTGTGGTCATTATGTATGACTTTGTAATGCCAAAAACTCATATTTAATCACATAGGAAAATATTCAGAATATATTAATAACTGAAAAAAGTTAGTTATAAATCAACATGTTTATCATTATCTTACTTATATAAAAAGTGTATATATTTTATACACACATAGAAAAATTAAAAACAGATGAGAAATCTGTGTGCCAAATTAACATGGTTTATCTCTGTGTAGTGGAATTAATAGTGATTTTTAAATTTTAAGTTGTGATTTTTATTTTTTCTAAAATTTTTCCATGAATATATATAATATGTAGAAAGAAAGCACCAGTATTGAGTATTCTTTAATAATTTCTTATTCCTCATAAGACATTCATAGGGAGTTAAGTAAGAATAATGTTGAGAAGAATTTATTCTGGCAATTCAGAGTAGGATCTTAAACAATTGATTTCTTAACCAGAACCCAACTAGAGTGTAAGTTATTTAATAGTTCTTTATACAGCCTGAAATCTACAGCATTAAATACACATTAACATGACATAAATATTTGTTCAAGATATAGATCAATAACTCAGTGAATGGATGTATGAATAAACAAATGAAAATGATCATAGTCTATATATGCCTTTCTTCTTCTGGAGCTACCTGTGAGAAATTACTTATTAGAACTTTATTTGAGACTCCTTACTTGCAACTCTGGAATGAATGATTTATTGTTTATAAAACCATATGAGATACTAGGTGAAAAGCCCTACATAAATGTGATATATTATTTTATTCATTGTGACTTTTAGAATAATCTGAAAGACTCATAACATATCATGATTGCCAAAAGCAGCTGACAAACCTGGTTAGCTTGGTGTATTTGCTCTTAACAAATCAAAGTGAAACTGGGAGGAACAAAAATCATATTCAAAGTTATTCCATATAAACTGAGACTTACCAGACTTACCAGGCCAAATGAATAATATTTGCTTTCATTTAAAAATTATATAATCCAACCATAGAATGTTTACATAGGAGAATTAAATATAGTTATTATTAATTTATACCATGGGGCCATGATTAATGTTTTTTCTTCCCCAAGACTTTATTTTTTTTCTTCCTTTTCTCAAACATGTTTGGCATTTAGAAGTTTTAAAGTAATTTCCCCCTTTGGCTTCACCTGGGGTCTCTGCTGTCCCAGAACCTCCTCCTGACCTCAGTGTTGTGTTTTCATTTAAAATAGGGCATGTCTATAAATGTCAGCAATACAGAGCAATTAGAAGTTTGAAAAGGGCTGTAACATAAACCAGCATTATAGTGAAATGGATATTGCCTTAAGCTGCCTGCAATTCGCTTGCTGTTGGAAAGACAATATCCTGCCATTCTCCCATGGTGGCCTTCAATTGAACACATTTGGCTGAGAATTGACCCATTATTAAGATAAGTCTCTGCTTGGCTTGAAACAATGAAGAAACAGAGAGAGAGAGAGAGAGAGAGAGAGAGAGAGAGAAAGAGAGAGCCAGCAAATTGGGCTAGTAGTCAGCCAGCACCAGGCAGAAATGTGACACTGAATTCTAGAGCTTAATAGCTGTCTGTGGTGGTATCTGTGAAATCCAATGCTGTTCTGAATCCCCCGAATTGGATGCTAGGTGCATGCTGTTTGGACTTGCCCAAAGTTTTCAGGTTTTTTGAAGGAATTGCTGTCTCTGTATTTAGGCATGTGTTTGTGTTATTTTCATTTTTAATACTACCACCAGCAACAACACAAGTCCAGCTCTTCTGATTTTAACTTTATTTTATGCATTTTTGTTTCTTCTGGTACTAAGAGTCCCGATCACAAAGTGCTTTTGCTTTTAGAAAATGGGATATGTTTTTAGACAAGGCGTATCATATTGTTCCAATTTACCCACTTCCAAAGATGCTCGACCTTTGTGCACTCACAGTGCTTTCTTTTGCTAGCTTGAGGCCTTTTGACACACTGTCAGCTGGGCTCTGGCTCGCCCCATGTGACCTGAGAGCAAACTTTCCAACAAGATAAGGTTGCTGTTGAAAGTCTCTCTTGGGCTTGCAAACTCGGTCCTGCCTGTTCTAGTGTTTAGAGGGATAACAAAGTGCAAAAGAGCACCAAGCAAACATGTATTCCTCTCCAGACTCTATCTACTCTTCATAAGATGTTTTTGTTTTTGTTTTCTTAAAGACCACATTAGGGTTGGTGGTAAGGTAAGGAGAAAATTTGGGGGACAACTTACAAAATTGCCTACTCTTTTGCTGTTATGGTGAGTCATTTTAATTAAATGTATCTCTGGTGAGGTGTTTCCATGATCCTGACTTTTAGTTCCTAACAACATTTCATCTCGTCAAACTCAGCTTTGTGAAACTCATATGCAAAGCTGAACTGAAATGAGGGAATATAATTGAGTGTAGGAGGGAAACCTATATCAACTGGTCTGCTTGTAAAAATCCATGTTTCTATGCTGGCTATGAGCTATAGTTTTGGCTGTCTTAGGAAAGACTTTTAAAAATCCTTGCTGTCAACAGGCTTTTGAGGTTTTCCAGACTTCAGGGAAAGTTAAATAGACCATGAAACATGTAAAAAAGTATGCCCAGGCCATGAGAATTGGGAGAAACTAGAATGGTCCACAAAGCAAGTTGGCTGAATCTCTCTTGCTGGAAGTTTAGTAACATTTGAGGGCCTGCACTATTTTGCTTGAGGTGGCTTATGGGATACGGATGCTAGAGTGCCTAAAATAATTTAAATGTCAATTGTTTCTAGGCAAGTATGTGGATTAAACACCATTCCATAGTCAAGTTCACCACTCTATTCCAGATTCAATGTAAATACTTTGTCTTCACTTTTCTTAGCATGTTTTTCTGTATAACTGTGTACAATTGTTTCTGAACAGATCTATAATTCCCTTTTATAGCGAGTACTGTAGAGAAATACTTCTCACTAAATGAAGAAATTGACTTCAGAGACCACTGGAATGTTATTTATGACAAACTTATAAACCAAGATGGTTACTGCATCACAGACCATAGAAATCACTGAAACACTAAGATTGGAGTCATCCAAATTGCATTGTTTTCATTACAAGCCTGGCTCTCAGTATTCTGTTTCCTTTGTATGTATGCCTGTCACCTCCAACTTCTACATAACAACCATTCCAAAATTTTCTTCAACATTTGCAAACTCCCTAACACACCTTTGCTTCGCTCCTATTAATCAATGGTGTCTCAGTCTCGTAGACAAAGAAGATAGAATATAATCAGAACTTCCTCAAAATTTTAGTTCCAAAGCAATCTATATCTATCCATCATTTTCTCCTCTCAAAGGTATATTACACCTCTGGAAAATCTACAAGTAAACTTTCACTTGGATATTTGCTTTTATCTGATTCTTAGGTCTTCTTCATCAGTGAGTTCCTCTTTTCCTTATGTAGTTAGAAGTAGATGTGAATTCTTCTTCACATTCTGACCAAACTTGGCACTTCTGGTCTTTTAAAACTTATGTTAATTTGGTATGTAGTGATTATTTCATTGTATTTTCAATTTGCATTTTCCTGAATATTAGTGATATTAAACACTTTAACAATGTCTATTGGCCACTTGGATGTTATCTCTTTGAAGCACCTATTCTTTAAAGTAATGTTCTTTTCTCTGATATTCCAAAACATTATATGTAGTCCTTATCATTGTGTCCTCTATATTCTTTTGTATCAAACATACTTTGTGTTCTTATTCTGACTACTGTTTTGTTTTGTTTTTTTAATTTTTCTTTCAGGTTATTGTCCCTTTAATTGTGGTAACCTGTTGGCATAGTCACTTATTAAATTTTTAATTTTGTTTGTTGTATTTCTGAGTTCTAGAATTTCCCTCTGGGTGTTTTTAGTATTTTCTAGTTCTTTCATCAATTTCTATTTTGTCTTTTATCTCCTCAGATAGCGTTTGCAGTTATTTTAAAATGTCTATCAATGAATGCCAATTGCTGAAGCCCCTGTGGGTCTTTTTCTGTTGTTTGCTTTTTCTATTTTATTACTGTTTTGCTTTTGCTCACGTTGTCTTCTAATATAAGTGGTGATTTTTTATTATGTGGAGGATCTCATACTTAAATATTTTGTAGATGTAACCTGAAGGCTAGAATAAGGTTATCATATCACAAAAAGGATTTAAATGCTCGTGTATTTTTGCCAGGAGTGTATGCATTGGAGGATGCCTGCTGATACTAAGGACGATACACTGTTAATAAATTTCCTTAATCTAATTTAAGAGACAGATGATAGAGAAACTGCAGGGCTCTGAGAAGGATGGTCAATTTTTGGTTTACTCTTACACTTACAGGGCAGCTTTGTAAGGTCCCAGGCTAAAGTGTAAGGGATTCACTAAAGCCATTTGCCTTGGAAGACTCTGGACTCAACTTTAGTTCTCTTAGACCTGTGAGGCTGTCAAAACAACAGCCCAAACCCTCAGAAGCTTTCTTTGTAATTGTCAAACTCTCCCAGGATAAAGCAACCCTAAATTCTGTGCTTACCTTTCTGGGCCTCTGTCCTTATTTTAGATCCTTTACTATCATGTTGGTTCTCTGATTTATTTAAGGATGCGATTCTTTAGTTTTAAGAGTTTAAGATTCTTTAAATTTTAGTTTATTTAGATTTTCTAACTATTTTCAGTTGGAGACACATTATCTCATCTTCCATTAGTGGGTATAGGTGTTACCATGCTGTTTTTGATGTTGCTGTTTCTTGGTTTTATCATCTTAAAGTTTCATAGAAGGTTCCCACTCCTCTGTACTGCCTCTGTGCCTCTCTGGAGCTATGTCCTTGACTTTCTTTTTAAAACTCTTTCTGGGTTTTTTCATTTAATCATAAGCTTTCAATTAGAAGACCAACTACATGGAGCCCAAATCTGTACCTTTATCCAGATCTCTTTCTTTTGAGTGAAATACCCTATCTCCAGTAGCCTGATAGATATGTCCACAGAAAATAACTTGAAAACAGCTCGGTTATGGGGCTCCTGGGTGGCTTAGTCGGTTAAGCGTCTGACTTTCACTTAGGTCATGACCTCGCGGTTCGTGGGTTCGAGCCCCGCGTCGGGCTCTGTGCTGACTGCCAGCTCAGAGCCTGGAGCCTGTTCCAGTCTGTGGCTCCCTCTCTCTCTGACCCTCCCCTGCTCATGCTGTCTCTCTCTCTCTCCTAGAAATAAATAAAACATTGAAAAAAAAAAAACAGCTCGGTTTTAATGTTTAAATCAACATTTATATTAGGCTTATTCTTATCCATGTCTAGGTCTTAATCATGCTTTTAAATTACTTAATTTTGGATAGGATCATCAACAAGTGCTATCATTTCTTAATAGTGTTACCAATTTTCCAAATTTGAATCTTCCTTTATTCCTTCCCTGTCTTTCTGCTCCCAGTTTAATCCATCATTAAATCATATTGATTTTTCTTCCTATTACTTCTCTGACCATCCACCCTTTTTTAAAACTATGGAGACATAAAGGTAAATTCCTTTGACAACAGACACTGAAGCTGCCCTGGTTAGTGAATGATCTAAGGTAAATTACTTAACAACTCTGTTCTTCTGTTTCTCTATCTGCAAAATTGGCATGATAATAACACCTACTTAAAGTAGACTACATACATTGCTATAACCTTTTCCTCCTCAAACTACCCTTTCCTTTGCACTGTAACTTTGCAGTTCCTATCAGCAAGAGATGAGGTTGTTTTTCCTACCTTGAAATCAGCACTGGACTGTGACCTGCCTTGGTTGATAGAGTGAAGAAGATATCATGTGTACTAGGTCTTAAATTGGCACTGAATGCTAGTGTTATTTCAAAACTTGCCCAAATATTATGTAAAGAAGACTGAGCCAGTCTCCTGGGAGAAAAGACACCATGTGGGACAGAGACAAACCTTCCTGACTGGGACCATCATAGATTGACCAGTCCCCAGATAACTTGGCAACTGACCAGAGTTTGTATGATGCTAGCTGGGATCAGAACTGCCAACTTAGAGACTTATGTGATGAATAAATGATTGTTAATTTAACCCAACCCAGTTGGGTTATTATCTAGAAAAAGTCTATTGATAACACTATTTCATAGGGTTCTAGTGAAGATTAAAGGAGTTAATATATATGAAGTGCTTAGAACATTGTCTGCTACACAATAAGCATTACTTAAATACTAGTTATGATTGTTTGCTTCCCTATTCCCTCTGCTATGACTTTTGATTCATCACCTATCACTTATTGATTGTTATTCCTTTTGCTGCTAATCTCCTTCCCCTCAAGTCCATCCTCCACAATTGCCTCTTGAGTGCTACTCTAAAACAAAGTCCAGTCATTTCGCTTTCCTCTTTTCCCCTTTAATAGTTGCATTTAAGTACTAATTTGTTTAGTTATTTAAAGCCTGTCTACTTTTATCTTTTTATATGTTACCTTGATTCATTTATATTTTTGTCCATGTCTCTTATGCTATATTGATTACTGATAAAGTAACTAAAAGTAAGACAGAAAACATTTTTTACACTGTGAAGATAATTACTTTGTAGTTGAGTCAGTGTGGTGTTTGTGGTCAGTTTGGTTAATGCTGAGTGGAAGATCAATAATGTAACAATAATCCTAATATTTATCATGCTAAAATAAGATTTGCTTTATCACACATTTTCCATAAACTAATCCATAATAAAATGCTATCTGTAAGCTATTCATGTTAGATTTATTTGCACCATAAATATAACACCTAGTAGATCAGCATGGTCAGGTAATAAAATGTTCTACCTCAGGAGTTTCCAGATGTCACTTCCCTCATTGATGCAAGACTGTTGAATAACATAAAATCTGGGGAGCTTTTTAAAAATATGAATATTACAGGGGTGCCTGGGTGGCTCAGTCGGTTGAGCACCCAACTTCAGCTCAGGTCATGATCTCACAGTTCGTGGGTTTGAGCCCCGTGTCAGGGTCTGTGCTGACAGCTAGCTCAGAGCCTGAAGCCTGTTTCAGATTCTGTATCTCCCTTTCTTTCTGACCTCCCCTGCTCACACTATGTGTGTGTGTGTCTCTCTCTCAGAAATAAATAAAAACATTAAAATTTTTTTTAAAAAAATGAATATTCCAGTACCACCCCAAACTACTGAATATGAATTTCTCTTGGTACATTTAAGGAATCTATGTGATTTCAAAGAACCCTTGATTCATAGATCTCTGTTATAGCCAAGGAAAATTTTTACTTATTTTGGAATTAACTAAAAACTCTTTACAGCATAAGAAGCTTAAAGAATAGGGGCATCTGGGTGGCTCAGGTGGTTGACCGTCCAACTTCAGCTCAGCTCATGATCTGGTGGTTTGTGAGTTTTAGCCCCTCATCAGGCTCTGTGTTGATGCTCCGAGCCTGGAGCCTGCTTCAGATTCTGTCTCCTCCTCTCTCTGCCCCACTCTCACTCGTGCTCTGTCTTTCTCTCAAAATGATGACGATGATGATGATGATAATAATAATAGTAAATGTTAAATAAAGAACCTTAAAGAATATATGGGACTAGAATTCTCTTTAAAGAATGAGAAATTGTAGGGGTCCCTGGGTAGCTCAGTCGGTTAAGCGTCCGACTTCAGCTCACGTCATGATCTCACGGTTTGTGGGTTGGAGCCACGTGTCGGGCTCTGTGCGGACAGCTAGCTCAGGGCCTGGAGCCTGCTTCAGATTCTGTCTCTGTCTCTCTCTTTCTCCTCTCTCTCTGATCCTCCCCTGCTCATGCTGTCTTTCTCTCTCTCTGAAGTAAATAAAACATTTTAAAATTTTTTAAAAAGAATGGGAAATTGTATGTTGATTATTTTTGTATTTTACCAACTATAGGTCTGATAATCAGTTAACTAACCATAATAATATTTGTCAGAAGTATAATAAAAGCACAGTGTTTTCCATAGTGAATTTTATTTTGATTGAACTAAGCATGATTTTGAATATGGCTCCAGATTTATTTTGAATTCCTTTTAGACATTTCATAGTTGATAAAATTCGAAAGTGTTCTCCAACCATCATAAACTTATTTGAAACCTAGAGCCTTATTTTGTTTTATCTTACTATAGGTCAGTCTAGTTTGATTTACCTAACTTAGAGGTTAAAAGATACCTGTGAATTGTATCCTGTATAATTGAAATCCTTATATTCTAAAACTTTCCCAATATTTAATATATTTTTTTTATTTTGACATCAAATGGTAAAGTAATCACAGGCTAACTTCATATGTGTAGTAAGCCATCAAGCAACATAATGATGATAGATATAGGTTCAAAACTGAATATAATATAAAGCTGCCAAATAATATTCTTTTGCTGCAAAGAGCCTATGCCTATTAATATAAGCCACCATGTCCAAAACATGCATAAATGATTATGGAGGAAACCTCTGGACCCTGTATAAGCCAAGGTCAACATTTTGACTCTTACTCAATTCTTCCATGTTTTAAATGGAGATAGTAAAAGTGCCCAACACAGGGGGACCAAATTGTTGGTGGAGGAAGATCTTGAACACACCTTCTCTCACAGACACCCCAAATCCACAGCTACATATAGATCACTTCCCTCTGAATAAAGTCTGAAAACTAGATGAACTACATCCTAGAACAAAAGCTAAAAAGGCCATGGATAATCCACCATCATGGAAAGGTGATGGATAAGAAAGGCAGATACATAGTCTTACAAAAAATCCCCATGCAGCAATACACAGTGAGAGGGATCTCACCAAACAGGTACCACTCCAGATAGACTGAAAGGTCAGTACTCCACATCAGGCATGAAAAATATGAGGCAACAGAATGTCTGGCTTGGAAAACCAATGGGGTTGATGTCCAGGGGTCCCAAACTGGGATCCTCCTTTTGGAAGGTTCATGTGTAATCTTGTTCACTCCAAGACTCAGAAAAAAACAAAAACAAAAACCTGGCACTTTGAAAAATGCCTGGATTATATATGAGGGATATTCATTTGTTGATCTGGGGGCATTGACTAAAGGGATGGGGGACAGTTGGAGATGTTCGCTGGAGATAGAGTGACTGATGGATACCATTGTTGCATTCTCCACATAGTTTGCTAACACATGTGAGCAAGTGTGGAGAGAGCACCCTCCTACTGCCTTGCTGGGATTGGCAAAAGTGAACAGTGGTGGCACTTGCTGAGACCAGAGAGCATGGGTGATTGTAGTGCTCCTCTGCTCCCTGGTTTGGGTGGACAAATGCAAATGGTGATGGGGTTCTCCCACCCCATAGCTAAGTCTGTGAGCATGGATGGTTGCACATTCCTTGGGCCCTGACTGGGCCTGGCAAGTGCAAGCAGTCATGGCATTCTTCCATTTCTAGCCTAAAGCTGGCACACACCCACACATAAGGCATTTTTTCTCACTGAATTGCTAAAGCCCATGTACATCCACAGAAAAGACATTTTCCTGATGCCTTTTTTGCAACTGGTGAGCATGCCCCAGCTGTCTTGCTAAAGCCAGTGGGAGCACATGACCCACACAGGGAACACCTCTTGATTGCTTGGCTCTGGTGGCTAAGAGGGCTGGAATTCTAGAGCTTTACATGGCTAAAAAAATTGGAAAGACAGTTCTTGGCAGACTACCACTCCCAGGGCACTGCAAAAACTTCAGACTGAAACACAACCCAAGTTTTCTTATGAAAAAGACCTATTTACTTAGCCTGGAGCTTCAGCCTTAAACATAGGCTTCAGGTTTCCACAGATCTAAAAGCTAAGGAGGTGCTCCTAGAAAACAAACAAAGAGATACCATCCTTGTGCACTTCCTTGGCCCCAGTACAACTTGATGACACCTCCTAGAAAGGAGTCTTAATTTTTGCAATTGTTCTCCCGGGGATATCTTCAGATCATCTGGTCTGGAGTCTAGCAGGGATTATGATTATGGACCATAGGACTAAATAAATATATTTACATACTTTAAAAGCTTCTGCCTAAGGATCTGGCTTCCAATCAGCCTGATTAGGTGCTAAATAAGAATCTTCCCTTTGAATCACTGACGGGTCTTTACACTGCCTCAACAATGGGGGCATGTCAAGAATAAACAGACAATTTAGACAATGACAAAGGTTTGAGAGGCAACCAAAAGCTAGGGCAAAGTGTAATGAGAAGGATTATCACCTACAGAAGACCACTCTTTCAAGACTAAGAGAGATAGCTGTTTTACTTACTACATAAAAGCAAACACAGAGTCTAGCAAAATGAGAAAATGGAGAAATATGTACCAAATGAAAGAACAAGGCAAAACTTTAGAAAAAGACTTTAATGATATGGAGCTAAGTAATCTACCTGACAAATAATTAAAAACAGTGGTCATAAAGATGATCACTAAACTCAGGAGAAGAATGGATGAATACAGTGAGAATTTTAGCAAAGATTTGGAAACATAAAAAATCACCAAACAGAAATCATAGAGATGAAGAATGCAGCTGTGCTGAAAAATACTGTAGAGGGGTTCAACAGTGGACTGGGTAAAGGAGAAGTATGGATCAGTAAGCTGGAATATAAAGCAATAAATTAATCTAGACAGAGCTACAAAAAGAAAAAAGTTAAAAATGAAGACAAGTAACCTCTACGGCAACATCAAGTGGAATATTATTTGCATTTTAGGGGTCCTAGAGGAGAAGAGAGGGAGAGAAAGGTGTGGAAAACTTATTTGAAGAAATAACAGTTGAAAACTTTTCTAACGTAGGGAAGAAAACAGACATTCACATCGAGGAAGCCCAGAAAATTCCAAATAAAATGAAGCCAAGCAGAGTCACACCAAGACACATTATAATTAAAATGTCAAAAGTTAAAGATAAGGAGGGAATCTTAAAAATGGCAAGAGAAAAACAAATTGTTAGGTATAAGAGAAACCACATAAGGCTATTAAGCTTCTCAGCAGAAACTACAGGCCAGAAAGGAGTGGCATGACTTATTCAATGTACTGAAAAGAAAAAAAATCCAAGCAAGAATACTCTACTTGGCAAGATTATCATTCAGATTTGAAAGAGAGATAATAAGTTTTCCAGTTAAGCAAAAGCTAGATGAGTTCCTCACTACTAAATTGATCTTACAAGAAATATTAAAGGGACTTTTTTTTAAGCTGAAAAGAAATAGCTCTAATTAATAGCAAGAAAACATACAAAAGTAAAAAATCTCATTGGAAAAGGTAAATATATAGTAAAAATAGTGGATCAGTCACTTATACAGCTACTAAGAAGTGTAAAATAAAAAAAGTAGTAAAATTAACTAGAACTGTTCTAATTTAATTAGTTAAAAGATATATAAAATTTAAAAACATAAAAAATGACATCAGAAATATAAAATCAGAGTGGGGGGATATATAGAGAGACTTTTGAAATGCATTCAAAGTTATTGTTATCAACTTAAAATAGACTGTTATATACATAGGATGGTATATGTGAACTTCATGGTAACCATAAAGCAAACACTTATAGTAAATATACAAAAGGAAATGAGAAAGGAATCTAAACACAACACTTAAGGAAGTAATCAGACCAAAAAGAAAGTGAGAAAGAGAAAACAGGAACAGAAAACTACCAAAACAGCCAGAAAACATTTCACAAAATGGCAATAAGTATATATCTGTCAATAATTACTTTAAATGTAAATGTACCAAATAATCCAATCAAAAGACATAGAATGGCTGAATGGATTTGAAACAACAAGATACATCTATATGCTGTTTACTGGACACTCATTTCAGAGGTAAGGACACACATAGACTGAAAGTGAAGGGATGGAAAAAGGATTACTCCATACAAATAGAAACAAAAAGAAAGCTGGCATAGTTATACATATGTCAGACAAAATAGATTTTAAAACAAAGATTGTAATAAAAGACAGGGGCACTACATAATAAAAGTCAATCCAACAAAAACATAATATTCATAAATACGTATGCACCCAACATAAAAACACCAAAATATACAAAGCAAATGCTATAGAAACTGAAGGAAGAAATTGACAGCAATATAATAATAGTAGGGAATTTACCACCCCATTTATGTCAATATGTCATTCAGACAGAAAATTAATGAGGAAACATCAGCCTTAAATGACATATTAGCCCTGATAGTCTTAATAGAGATACACAGATCATTCCATTCAGAAATAGAATACAAGTGCACATGGAACATTCTCCAGGATAGATCACATGTTAGGCCACAAAACAAGTCTCAATAAATTAAAGAAAATTGAAATCACATCAGACATCTTTTCTAATCACAATGGTATGAAACTAGAACTCAATAACAAGAAAACTGGAAAAACTACAAATACATGGAGATTAAGTAACATGTTTCTGAAAAACTACTGTGTTAGAGAAAAAATATCAAAGGAGAAATTTAAAAACTACCTAGAGACAAATGAAAACAGAAATATCACATACCAAAACCTATGGGATACTGCAAAAGTGGTTTTAAAAGGGAAAATCATAGCAACATATAGGCTTACTTCAAGAAACAAAAAAATTCTCAAATAAACAATTTAGATTTATACCTAATGGAACTAAAGTAAAGAAAACAAACAAAGACCAAAGTTATCAGAAAGAAAGAAAATAATGAACACTGGAGCAGAAATTAATGAAATAGAGACTAAAAAGATAATAGAGAAGATCAATACAACTAAGAGCTGGTTCTTTGAAAAGATAAACAAAATTGACCAACCTTTAGCTAGACTGGCCAAGAAAAAGAGAGAAGGATCAAATAAATAAAATAACAAATGAAAGAGGAAAAGTTACAACTAATATAAAAAAAATGCAAAGGATTGCAAGAAACTACTATGAGCAGCTATATGTCATCAAATTGGACAACTTGATGGATAAATTTCTAGGATTTACAATCTTTGGAGATTGGATAAATTTCTAGAGATTTACAATCTTTGAAGACAGTAAATTCTGAATAGACCAATTACTAGTAAGGAGACTGAATCAGTAATTAAAAACCTCAAAACAAGTAAAAGTCCAGGACCAAATGACTTCCCTGGTAAATTCTACCAAACATTAAAGGAAGATTCAATATCTATCCTTCTCAAACTTTTCCAAAATATTGAGGAGAAGGGAAAACTTCCAAACTCCTTTTACAAGGCCAGAATTAACCTAAGACCCAAACCAGCCAGACATCATACACACAGAAAGTTATACACAAATATCCTTAATGAACATAGATGCAAAAGCCCCCAACAAAAGATTAGCAAACCAAATTCAAGAACACATTAAAAGCATCATATACCATGATGACATGGGGACTCAAGGATGATTCAACATCTACAAATCAATCAACATGATACACCACGTTAACCAAATGAAAGATAAAGATTCTATTATCATTTCAATAGATGCAGAAAAAGCATTTGACAAACTTCAACATCCATTTTTGATAAAAACTCTCCACAAGGTGAGTATAAAGGGAGCATACATCAACATAATACAGATCATATCTAACAAGCCCACAGTTAATATCATATTTAATGGTGAAAAGCCAAAAGCTTTTTCTCTAAGATCAGGAAATATTATAATTCTAAATCTTAGATTTAAGATCAAGGATCACTCTTGCCACTTTTATTCAACTTAGTATTGGAAGTCCTTACAAGAGCAATTAGGCAAGAAAAATAAATAAAACATCTAGATTGGAAAGGGAGTAGTAAAACTGTCACTATTTGCAGATGACATGATAATTTAGATTGAAAATCCTAATGACTCTATCAAAAACTGTTTCAACCCCATTTACACATGATAAAGAATAAAATACTTAGAAATAAATTTAACCAAGGAGTTAAAAGACCCATATATTGAAAACAATAAGACATTAATAAAAGAAATTGAAGTAGCCAAATAAATGAAAAGATATTATATGCTCATGAGTTGAATCAATATTATTAAAGTGCCTAAGCAATTTGTAGGTTTAAAGCAATCTCTATCAAAATTCTAATGGCTTTTTTCACAGAACTGGAACAAATAATTCTAAAACTTGTTTGGAACTACAAAAGACCCTGAATAGCCAAAACTATCCTGAGAAAGAAGAACAAAGCCAGAGGTATCATGCTCCCTGATTTCAAGCAATACTACAAAGCCATACTAATAAAAACAGTATGTAATTGTCATAAAAACAGATACATAGACCAATGAAATAGAATTTAAAGCCCAGAAATAAATCCATGCATATATGCTCAATCAAGAGCTCTTATATGCAGACAAGAATCTACACTTTGAAATGGATAATCTCTTCAGTAAATGGTTTTGGGAAAATTATATAGCCACATGCAAAAGAATGAAACAGGATCACTATCTCACAGAAAAATAGCATGTATTGGTGAAGATATAGAGAAAAGGGATCCTTATACACCTTTGGTGGGAATGTAAATAGCTGCAGCCCCAGTGGACAACAGTATGGAGGTACCTCAAAAAATTAAAAATAGGACTACAACATGATCCAGAAATTTCAATTCTTTATATTTATCCAAAGAAAATGAAAATTCTAATTTGAAAAGATAACCCCTATGTCCATTGCAGCACTATTTATAATAGCCTAGATATAGAAGCACTCTAAGTACCCATTGAGGGATGAATGGATAAAGATGTGATATATCTATATACCAATATAGGTACAGATACTACTGAGCCATAAAAAAGAATGGATTCTTACCATCTGCTATAACATGGATGGATCTTGAGAGTATTATGCCAAGTGAAATAAGTCAGACAAAGAAAGACAAGTATCACATGATTTCACTTATATGTTGAATCTAAAAAGCAAAACACAGACTCATAGATGCAGAAAGCAGACTAGTGGTTGCCAGAAGGGAGGGGCATTGGGGGTGACAAATGGGTGAAGAGGGTTAAAAAGTACAAACTCCAGTTGTAAAATGAATAAGTCATGAGAATGTAATGTACAGCATGGGGAATATAGTCAATAGCATTGTATTAACGTCATAAGGTGACAGATGGAAGTAGGCTTATTGTTGTGGCCAATTTGCAATGAAATGTATATAAATGTCATATCACTATGCTGTACATCTGAAACTAATATAATATGTCGATTATACATGAATAAAACAGTTTCTTAAAATTGTCTATCAGAAGAATTAATGCAAGGACTTAATGAGATAGTATATCTAAACATTCTTAGTTCTAATTTAATGCCCTGTAAATGTTAGTTATTATAATTCAGAAATTATATGGTCAGCTCTTAATTATCATTCAAGTTAAAATGTAATTCTTATATAAATGTTGTTTGTCTTATAAAAAAAAGTGGGGGAGGGCCTTCTGGGTGCTCAGTCAGTTAAGCATCAGACTCTTGATTTTGACTCAGGTCATAATATCCCGGTTTGTGAGATCAAGTCCCGCACTGGGTTCCGATCTAATACTATGGATGGAGCCTGCTTGGGATTCTCTCTCACCTCTCTCATTCTGCCCCACCTGTGCTCTTGCACACACACTCTCTCTCAAAATAAATAAACTTAAAAAAATGATGTTTGCCTTATGCTAATGTTTGTGATTTTGTGGTGGAATTGACATTCTACTAGAAATAAAAAATTAAAGGTTGAATCAAAATTGCCATGAAGAAATGTAAATTTAAACAGTCCTTTCAATGTCTTCCAGTTTCAGCCTTCATCTTTCAAATAAGGATGTTCAGTGTTTTATAGAGGTAAAATGCAATGAAGTAGTTAAAGATTATTCTGTTAACTCCATTGTCTTTTAAGGATAAAGGATCAGTCCATCTGGATTGATACTATCTCTGTTGACATAACTTCTCATTACATATGTAAATATCTTAGAGTCTTTATAAAATAGTTTAGTGAGTTTTCGTATCAAATTGTCATACTATTGTATCAAATAGTTTTAACAATTCTATGCAAGTGGTACAATCAGCAGTATTTAACAGAGAAAAATTGAGAATCTCTAGTTTAAAATATCTGTCCTTTCAACAATTATTGTATAAATTTCTTTTGTGATATCACTACATTGTTGGCTGTTACATCTAAGATATATTGCTATTTAAGTTATCAAATATTTATGCTTGATGTCTCCCAAGTAGATAAAAAGTGACTTGAAGGTGGTATCCATAATTTAGACTTCTTATCTCCTTCATTTTTCCAGTTTGGTTCTTGCTAAATAAAACCTAATAGGAGTGAGGCTAAATGTATTTAAAATTGAAATGCTTGATTATCTCCCTCTCACAAAAACAGAAAACATGATCTTAAATAAGATTAAAACTAAGATAAATAATGTGGAGACAGAAACTCTTTTGAGCTTAGTGTTTGAGTTTATTAGCCATCTGAGATAAAGGAGTGGAGTGGGGAATAGTTTATTGAAGATTATCTGGTTGGACTTATTTTTTTCTAAAAGATAATGAATTTTGAAATGATCAGATATACCCATTATTTCCTGTAAGACAATATATTCCACAATAGGCTATGTTTTATTCTTGGTTTAGGTGCTGTTTAAACTGGTTCATGCTCTGGATCACCCTTATTAGGAGCAACAGCTGATTTGCTTTAGCTTGGCTCTCCCTATTCCTGTAACAGTTGTGGAATTCTCTTAGTGAGCACCTGCTTATATATCATTTTTCCTTGAGTTGAATAATCTTGGGAAATGCATAGGGAATAATTTACCTCAAGTTCAGAAGATGTATTTCCATACAGCAACTTATATATAAAGAATTGGGCTTGAGAAACTTAAAATGAGACAATTATGCATATTTGCTTTCCTATATGAAAGTATCAAGGTATAAAATAAATATGAGAGGAAAGCAACTTATAATCACTAAACCTTTCCCTTTTATAGAGTTAGCATTTTATTAATTAATTTTATTTAATCTTTATTTATTTTTGTAAGAGAAAGAGTGTGAGCAGGCAAGAGCAGGATAGGGAGAGAGAGAGAAAAACAGAGGATCCCAAGCAGGCTCTGCACTGAGAGCAGAGAGTCTGATGTGGGACTTGAACTCACAAACTGTGAGATAATAACCTGAGCTGACATTGGGCACTTAATGGACTGAACCACCCAGGCACCCCTGAAGAGGTAGCATTGGGTGGCTCAGTTGTTAAGCATCTGACTTCAGCTCAGGTCATGACCTGAAGATTTGTGAGTTCAAGTCCCATATCAGGTGAGCTTGTGCCCTGCTTTGGGTGAGCACTGCTTCTCTCTTTACCTCTCTTTCCAGAAAGAAAGAGAGAAAGAGAGAAAGAGAGAGAGAGAAAGAAAGAAAGAAAGAAAGAAAGAAAGAAAGAAAGAAAGAAAGAAAGAAAGAAAGAGAGAGAGAGAGAAAGAGAGAGAGAGAGAAAGAGAGAAAGAAAGAAAGAAAGAGAGAAAGAGAAAGAAAGAAAAAGAAAGAAAGAAAAAGAAAGAAAGAAAAAAGAAAGAAAGAAAGAAAGAAAAAAGAAAGAAAGAAAAAGTTTACAAAGCCCTTCTTCTTACATCATCATGATGAACCTCAAAATAATGTACAAATACCATATATGTCAAACTGTGATAAAGAGCTTAATTCTACATTATGTGCAAGAGAAGTAGATGATACTGAATATTGCTTATGATTTCTTGGAGATTTCTGATCCTCACTGGAGAAGACAATGGTAATTAAAAAAAATCTTGAGTACAGTGATCTGTGGGAGTAGTAATCTGAGAATTTGTTCTTTGAATATTTTTCTTTCTTTGGATACATAAAGTAGCAGAGCACGACTCTATGTGGGTTGGTTCCACTTTGTGTTTTGGCTTTTGTATTCCAAAATGGAATAGTTTTCCTTGGCAGACTCAGCAGTAGAATAAGTCTCATGTAGGTGGAGTGCATGTATTTTTTTTTTAAAGGAGGGTAGGGATTTGCACAGTGACCCAGATGTGTGCTCTCTGAACTCCAACTGTCTGTGTTCAAATATGCAATGTGAAGTGAACAGGATTTAAAGAGACCCTTTGGATACCTTGGGGGTATTTCTTGCACAGTGTTTTGGCAGCATGCTCTTATAGCTGAATTAGATTTATTGCTGAAGCACTAAATCTTCATTATATGTGACAACCTTACTCCCCTGCTGTCCTGGTCCCTTTCCATTCACAGTCCCTTTTTTTTTAAATTCCAACATCTTGTTTTTTCCCCTTCCCTAGCCCCAAGATCCCAAAATATTCTACATTCCAGTCTATCTTGGAGTTAAAATTGCCTTAAATTTGTGAATGTGTCATTCACAGATGTCAGAAAACAGAAAGCCCAGTAAAGGTTAAAGATGTCTCATCCAATCCGTCAGTATTTAGCTAGAAGTGCACTGGAGCCTTTAAAAGATCTATATGGCTGGATGCCTGACATAACTCTATCAATGAGAAGCAGTCACCAACATTCTGGCTAGTGTAGTTACAGGTTAGTATTGAAAAAGAATACTATCTCAGGTGTGTGGTCCTGAACCTGTCACTCTTCTATCCAGCACTGTAGGCCAGGGTAAGGAGTCAGCACAAATGTTCAGTGGACTTAATCTCCTGTTGAACTACTCTGGAATGTTTAATAACCTAAGAAAGATTAGACCAGATGGCCTCTAGAATTAGTGGATACTTTTGGAAATATCAAGAGGGGTAATTTTTAAAATTCCACTTGTATAGGAAATCCCACCCAAGGCCCAAACTGCTTATCTATTATCTGGCTTAAAAGTTGTGATATTATTGTATATTCCTCGTCTGCTTACCACAAGATTTGAGGAATATCAATTATTATATAGAAAGTTAGCAAATATATCATGACATACCTCATATAGGTATTGCATGAAGGTTATTTGTTCATTCACTTACTCACTTATTTGTTTAATAAATATAAAATCCCTAATATGTGCCAAACACTGTGAGATGTATTTGTGAACAGGACCAACAAAATGTCCCTCTCTTGGTGAGCTTACATTAATAGGTGAGATTCAGAGAAGTAAGCAGGCAATTGTAATATAAATGCTGAAGAAAGATAGTATGTGAAGCACAGTAGTACCAAGGGCTTTTAACAGAGCCTCTTGTCGGGCATGGAGGAGAGGGAGTCAGGAAGAAGGAGATGATGGTTAGACTGAAATCTGAACGGTAGTAGAGTTAACCATTTGAAATAGGTTCTGAGTAAAGGCACATAAAAAGGATTAAAGGTGAGAATGGAAATGACTGATGGGAGCCAAAGGCAGTTCCCTTTGTCTGGAGCATTACGGGTAAAGAGACAAGAGTGAGAGTTGAGGCCCCCAAGGGAAACAATGCTTGTAGATGTGAAGTTGACCGGGAGCTTCCATTGCTTATCTAGTGTTCATAGGCCATATTTGTGGAGCTTCCTGATTCCTCAGAAATAAATGCACTTCACCTGTCCAGTGTGCTTTAAATCATTAAAGGCTGCTTTTAGCTGCTTTTCTGTTCAGCTTCTAGGAAATAGGGGGAGAAAGAAACAAACTGTAAGTAAATGTTTTCCTATCCCATTAAAAATCTGAATGCCTTCTTTTGCAGTTGAGAAAGAGGCAATGCCATTGCTACATCAGTGAAAAACTATTTATTAAAAACACGTAACACATGAGGAACATGAATAACAAAACTAAACAAAAGCAAAGCTACCTTGGAAAAAGTTAAAATGTAGTTTAAACCTAAAGCATTTACAAAATTATGATTTTTTTAAACAAGTTTAATAGAAGAAATCTTCTAACAGCCTAACAAGAAATATCTCAGTGCTCTAGACTTCTTTGGAAGGTACTGTGGTCCCTGTTATACGAAGTAATCAAGCAAATGGCATACTTTCATTCATCCATGTTGTTATGGAGAGATTCCTACAAATGCAGAATATTATTTATTCTCAGTGCTGAAACAGGACTTTGCATTCGTCTGTGAGCTAAATTCACTTTAAATGAATCTAATAGTGGATTTGAGGGCAAGTGCTACTCCAGATCATTCAAGGTCACTTTCCACTGAAGTCTGATCCCGTTCCCTGATGTCAGTAGCAGTTGTGTGTAAGAATTTGGCCCTCTGTCCTAAAGATGACCTGGTTTGTTTGTTGGGGCCTTTTTTTTTTTAAGTTTATTTATTTTTGAGAGAGACAGAGCACAAGCAGGGGAGTAGGAAAAGAGAGAGAGGGAAACACAGAATCTGAAGCAGGGTCCAGGCTCTGAGCTGTCAGTAGAGTCCAATGCTGGGCTTGAACACATGAACCGTGAGATCATGACCACCCAGGAACCCCTGTTGGGGAATTTTGAATCATTTCTTAACCCCAGAACCTCAACACAGCTGAATTTTAAATGGCTGGTGCAGTTTTCCAAGATCACATGTCAACAAGCTTCAGGTGTTAAATAGATACACATTGTAATACATACCTCAGAACTTTAATTGGCATACCTTTCTGCTAAATTCTTCTTTGTGGTTAGTGGTTTGTTAAAATCTTTTTTTGTGTGTGTGTTTATTTATAAATAAGAACAGATACATTAAATTTGGCTAAGATAGAAATATGACAGACTACGTTTTTTTTTTACAGCCTCCAATTTTTTCCTAGGCACATTTTCAGTGTAGATATAATGCATCTTACTGGCAATAATTTATCTGCCAAAGACAACCTCTTTCACAAAACACACCAGGTAAAATGGAAGCTGTTTATCATGTATCTACATAAAGAAAGTAAAGAGCACATCCAATTTTTATATAGTTTATAAGATATGCTTAATATTGCAGTTTTTCTTTAACACTCTTCCAATTTAAAAACTATTTGAAATGTCATCTTTTCCATGAACTCTCTTCTGAATGCTTTAAGTCAGATTGGATATCAACTTTATTTCAATGCCTTCCTTCTCTCTTAAACCTCTCCCGTATTTTGTCTTGTACATACCTGTGAACGCTGATGTGTTTACTTTAAAGGTATTAGTGTTATCAACTCTGCATTATCTGTCTCAAATAGCCTACATTGTATAGGTGGGTACCTCTTATATACCTTAGAGGAAATAGTGTGGTATACTGGAAAGAAGAAATGATAGGACTTTGGGGTTAGACACACCATGGCTTGATTCCTGTATTTGTAGTTCCCTAGCTAAATGGCTATAGAAACATACTTAATCTCTCTGGGGGCGCCTGGGTGGCTTAGTCGATTAAGCGTCTGACTTTTGCTTAGGTCATGATCTCACGGTTCGTGGGTTCGAGCCCCGCGTCGGGCTCTGTGCTGATTGCCAGCTCATGACTGCCAGCTCAAAGCCTGGAGCCTGTTCCAGTCTGTGACTCCCTCTCTCTGACCCTCCTCTGCTCACACTGTTTCTCTCTCTCCCCTAGAAATAAATAAAACATTAAAAAAAAAAAGAAACATACTTAATCTCTCTGTCCCTCAGTTTTCTCATTTGTAAAATAAGAACATTAACACATACTGTACAGGTTGTAAAAAGAAAGCTGATCTAAGTGCACTGATAAGGCAGTAAATAATCGCTACCTTCTTTCTACCCTTGGGTTGAATTTCAATTTTTAATCCAATGGGAGTATCTTGTGTCTCCTAAAGTATATGTTTTTCTTTTTCTTTTTCTTTTTTTTTTTTTAAATGTTTTATTTATTTCTAGGAGAGAGAGAGAGAGAGCAGCGTGAGCAGGGAGGGTCAGAGAGAGAGGGAGTCACAGACTCTGAAACAGGCTCAGGCTCTGAGCTGGTCCAGCACAGAGCCCGACGCGGGGCTCGAACCCACGAACCGCGAGATCATGACCTAGTGAAAGTCAGGCGCTTAACCGACTAAGCCACCCAGGCGCCCCCTTTTTTTTTTTTAAATGTTTTATTTATTTCTAGGAGAGAGAGAGAGAGAGACAGCGTGAGCAGGGGAAGTATATGTTTTTCTTATACACATAATAATTTAGAGATATAAAAGCTTTTCTAGTTATTATATGCATATAGTTTAATTTATCTCTAATCTACGATATTATTCTTATCTAAAAGAACAGCCTTGCTTTAACGTTTAATGTACAGCAAAATGTGCTACTAAAGATACTTATAGTCTTTTTCTTTATGCCTGTGGAGGTCCCCTGTGTCATGAAATGGAGTGTTGTTAGAAACAGTGAGAAGTTAATGAATCAACAACAGCCCAGTGAGCTGTTATTTACAGTAACATTACAGGGGCGATTTATGCCCACGAGGTACCTAGGTGACAAGAGAACTGAGATTGTAAATTAATGTAGATTTAGATTGTTGCACAGGAGGTGCCGGTGGCCTTTGTTTTCTATTTTGAGGCACAACAAAGGACAGAGGGATGACGTACTAGCCCAGACACCAGCGAAGCTCAGGTTACATTTCACGCTCTGGCCCATCTTCTCATTTATTCACTGTGTGAGGAGAATTTGCTATTTTATTTTCACTGTGTGAGGAGCATTTGCTATTTTATTTCATGTTGTGATTAGCCCCATGACTAATTCTAAATGACTGAGGACTTCCCACCCTATTTCTTTCCAGGTCCAAAGCCACCTGCTGCCATTGCATAACAGACACAATAATGTGTTCTGGTCATGGTGATCATCAGGTGCCTCTGTCAGTTGTACTTAAAAATTACCAGAAGCATTTATGCAGATTACATGCATAGTCAGGTGGACTTCTTAATGGGCAAAGGTCAAAATAATTGCAAAAGGTCACTAATCTGATAAAATTCAATGGAGTTACAGAATTTTTGTGTTTGTGAATTTGTCTTTTGAGAATTTCCAAATCAGACTCACTTATAATATTAGGTTAAGGTTTTGACTTGTAATTTTGTTGTTTTGGGTGATTACTTGAGACAATTAAAAAAATTGAGTCAGTGTTGGTATTTCTTAAAGCACATTTTGAAATACTTTATCTTTTAAAGAATTTTACTGTGAGAAATATTATCTTAACATTGTAGAGAAACTTAATAACATCCTTAAAGTATTCTGGCTAGTACAGTTAGACCCAGAACAAGAAGCCAGGCCTTTTGAGTCTTATTTCAGTGTTGTTTCTATTGTAGAATTGCCGTTCTGACCATTTGTGATACCAGCAATGTAAAACTTTTTATATGATGGAGAAATTTATAAATGGTTACATGTAGAGAAATATGTATATATTCTGTATGCACACATCTATCTCTGTAAATATCTGTTTTTCTCTAGCTTGTACCACAATGTATTTTTAACCAGTGTTTAACAAGGTACCCAAAAAGTACAAATAAATAAAATACCAGAGCCAAAGAAAATACAACTTGATCAAAATGATAAAGCATTTGTAAGTTTAAAATATACTCTAACACAGAAAACAGAGTATAAAGTATGATGACCCAGCTAAGAATAAACATAAAAATCATATTAACAAATGCAAACAAACTAGACTCACCTGTTAAGAGAAAAGCATTCTCAAATTGGATCACAAAGTACAACCAGCAAAACCAAAAACAGATTTATTTAACACAATGTGACTCAGAAAGATTGAAAATTGAGTGATAGAAAAGAATATATTAGAATGAAAACAAAATACAAGGATCCATATCATAATATTACTTGAAACTGGCACACAAACACTAAATTAAATGTAAAAGAGTCCTTAATGATGACAGAGTATACTTTACAGTGAAAATATGACATCTGTGAATATCTATTTGCCAAAAACATAGCATTGACATTTTTAAAGCAAAAACAAACTCAAACACATACAAAAATACACAGGAAACATTGATAACTTATTTTTATCCATTTCTCTTAGCCCTTGATAAATTTATTAGAGAAAGAGTTTTAAGGTTACTGAAGCCCTAAATAAAACAAAACAAAGGATAATACTGACATGACAAACCCTCTGTTACCTTGAAAATAAGTTATATGCCTTTATTACAAGTACACTCACCATTCACAAGATTTAATTACATATAGGACTTTGAAAATATCTACATACATGTAAAACAGGAGAAATAATACAGACAAGACTCTCTGATCACAATGTAACACAAACTGAAATAATAACCAAGTTGGAAAGTGACAAATTCTTCTACTTACAAATTAAAAACAAACAAAAACCTTTCTTAACCAAGAGTAAATCAAATCTAAAATGAAAAATACCTGGAAAATGACATGAAAGCACTTATGTGAGAACCTATGAAATATAGCTACACAATTAATTTGGAAAATTCCCAGGTTTTATATTAATAAAGTAGAAATAATAAAAAAATAATGTGTATTCATCTCAAGGGTAGAAAGGAACAACAAATATCAATAATATTGTAATAACGTAGTATGGTGACAGATGGTAACTACACTTACCTTGGTGATCATTGCAGAATATATAGAATTGTCAAATCAATATGTTGTGCACCTAAAACTAATAGAGCAGTGTATGTCAATTTTACTTCATCAATAAAAATTAAAAACAGCACCTGAAACAGTATCAGCCATGATGACAAAAATGGCCAGTTGGTCCCAGGGTGTCATCAGCTCCTGTAAGCCCAAAAGCAGGCAGCTGAGAAGGTGGAAGATGCCAGAAAGAGGAAGGCCCTGTGTCTGAAGCAGGCAAAGGAGGAGGTGTAGATGGGAGTGGAGTTGTACCAGAAAGAGAGAGAAAGAGAGAGAGAGAGAGTGCAAGAATTCCAGAGCAAGCAGCAGGCCAGGCTTTATAATCCCTGAAAAGGAAATAATGACCTCAGATCTAAAGTGATGCTGTGTTCTCTTGTATGCATGGCCTTTCTTTCTGCATCAACACCTTTCCCTTTATAGCAATGAAAAAGTGCCAGTAAAAAACTATGGGCAAACAAAGAAACAAAAAAATTTTTAGAACAACAAAAACAAAAACAAAATAATCCTAAGGAAAGGAGAAGCAATATAGTAGTAAAAGTAAGAATTATTAAATTAGAAAGTGATAAAAATATACTCCTACCGAATAAATCCAAGAACAAGTTATTAAAATGAGGTAAGCAGATAACCTCATTGTGGAAAAACAAGAGGAGAAAGCACAAACACACAAATGAGAATTGGAAAGGGGAAATAACTATAGTTTGGGAGAAGTCTAAAAGGACCACATGATGTTACTTAACCTTATTCAGATAACTTTGCACATCTTGATAGAATGGGAGATTTTCTAGGAAAAGATAGATTTCCAAAATATCCCCTCCCCAAAAGTAAATAGCTCAACTGTCATTAAAGCTAGGAAATAATTTGTATTGTTTACCTTCCCTCTTCACCCTAAGTCATTAGGCAAAGATTATTTCTTAGTATATGGTGCAGAAGACTCTAACGTATTTGAGTGCTCTAGAAGAATAGAAAAATAAACTAAGTTTCTGAATTGTTTAATCAACTTAACATAACTTTTGTAACTAAACCTGAGAGCAAGTAGCACTAAAAATGAATTTAAAATTACTGAATACAAATACTTCTGTCATAAAAGAAAAAAAAATCTTAATCCAATAAAGAGATGCTAAAAGGGCAGCTCTCAGAAACATTCCCAGTTACATTGGGACAAGACAAATATGCTCTCATAGCTATTATTTAAGATTGTTCTAGAGGAACTAGGATAATAGGAATACAATTGTTAAAGTAAGAGTAAAGTCATAATTATTATAGAAGATCTGATAGCACAGTATACTTGTAAAACTTTAAACTCAGATGAAAAACTAGTAGCATTCACCTATAATATAATAAACTAGAATATGTAATAGAAAAAAGGCCTCATGACCCCACTTAAAACAGCTACAATAGATAAAATAATGAGGAATAAAATTAACAAGAAACGTGTAAGATATGCGTATTTAGACAGATGTTTAGGAAAATGGAAAAAAAAAAGCTACATGTGAATCTAGAGGTAGGAATAGTTCTGAAATTGTCCTGAAGAACCTTATAAAAGTTGGAAGAGGTGTCGAAATGTTGACATCAGTTTTTAATGTAATTTATTGTCAAATTGGTTTCCATACAACACCCAGTGCTCATCCCCACAAGTGCCCTCCTCCATGCCCATCACCCCCATCCCTTCTCCCCTACCCTCATCAGTCCTCAGTTTGTTCTCAGCATTCAAGAGTCTCTCATGGTTTGCCTCCCTCCCTCTCCCCAACTATTTTTCCCCTTCTCCTCCCTCATGGTCCTCCATTAAGTTCCTCCTAATCCACCCGTACGTGCAAACATATGGTATCTGTCCTTCTCTGCTTGACTTATTTCACTCAGCATAACACCCTCAAGTTCCATCCATGTTGCTACAAATGGCCAGATTTCATTTTTTCTCATTGCCATGTAGTATTCCATGGTATAGATAAACCACATCTTCTTGATTCATTCGTCAGTTGATGGACATTTAGGTTCTTTCCATGATTTGGCTATTGTTGAAAGTGCTGCTATAAACATTGGGTACATACATGGGCCCCTATGCATCAGCACTAAATGTTGACATCATTTTGTCCTTTTGAGTGCTTTACCGTGTTCATGTATTACCTATACAAACACAGGACTTTTATTTTTCTTTTCCTTTTGAGTGCTTTACCGTGTTCATGTATTACCTATACAAACACAGGACTTTTATTTTTCTTTTATGTAAGTCTTAAGATCTTGCACAGTTACTAAATTTTAATAATAATTTGATTTAAACTTCCCCTAGGCCAAAGCAAACAGAAAAGTAAGGAAATAGTAATTAAACCAACAAAATCATGATCATTTACGTGATTTATATCATTTGAAAGAAAAGGTGTACCAGTTTAT
Source organism: Proteles cristata cristata (assembly GCA_017311185.1). Lineage (NCBI taxonomy): Eukaryota > Metazoa > Chordata > Mammalia > Carnivora > Hyaenidae > Proteles > Proteles cristata. The sequence continues at coordinate 52,838 of JAESUZ010005055.1, forward strand.
TATGGAAAGAAAAGCTTACTCTGGCTTACATTTGAGAGAAATTTTACACATTCATTTTTTCAAAGTCATAATCAATGTCAGCTCTATACATTTCTGTGGTTAGAACAGATAAACGTGTGGCAGAGAGGCACTTGGGTGGTTCAGTCGGTTGAGGGTCCAACTTCGTCCCAGGTCCTGATCTCACAGACCGTAAGTTCAAGCCCTGTGTGAGATTCTGTGCTGACAGCTCAGAGCCTGGAGCCTGTTGCAGATTCTGTGTCTTCCTCTCTCTGTGCCCCTCACTCACTCATGCATTCTTTCTCTCTCTCTAAAATAAATAAACATTAAAAAAAGGTGTGGCAGAGAGTATACACTTGTCCAAATTCTATCCTGCTTTTCCACAGTATAGAATCCTCAATGGGAAGATGTTGCCTAGCTCGGAACCACATATCCCAGCACTCCTTGCAATGAGGTGTGACCGTTCATCTAATTCCTACTAATGAAAAGTGAGTATAAGATTATGAATGCTGTTTTCTGGCTAAGGCTTTTAACTGGGCTCTCCAGCATCTGCTACCATTGGATACTCATGATGATGAAGAACTAGGGCATGGCAGAGCCACAAAATATTCCCAAATCATTACATGGATGAGAACTGTGCACCCATATTGGACTGTTACTTGAGTGAGAAATAAGCCTCTGCTGTGTTTGAGGCACTTACAGATGTTTGGGTCTATTTGTTAAATTAGTTTATCCTACCCTAACTGGTTTTTAAAAATCATTTTTTTTTCTTAAAGCAGCCTTTAGTATAAGTCTAGGGTACAACACCAAAGTACAAATCAGTAGGAAAAAGTCTTTAGAGAGCTATGATAATGTACTCTGATAATGACTTTCTGGTGGTGAAGGGTGAAATAAGTAAACGAGTTAGACTAGAGAATTATTTTTCATTGATATTTCCTTCCATAAATATATTTTCTCTCAATAGAGTTTTTGATAAATATAGAGCAGCAAATGGTTGAATACTTATTCTCTGACATAGGCTTGTAATCTTGAACAGTAGAAATGCCCTTTATTTACTAAAGTAAAGTAAATGATAGAGTTGATACATTTATTGTGAAAATTGAGGATGCAAACTAGGACTCTTGTGTAAATAGAGCCTTTGGACACAGTGGCTGGCCACACTAGTATCAGTAGACAGTTCCAGGACTGCCTTAACGTGTAGATATATGATAGATAGATGATAGATAGATAGACAGATAGATAGATAGATAGATAGATAGATAGATAATAGTAGATAGATCAGCTCACTATCGTCTACAATATATTAATAAACAGTAAGTCCTCAAAGGTTGGCAACTTAAAATAGAGCTGAGCTGATTTCTACTTGCGCATGTTTCAAAGCAGAAGCCGTGAAATGCCACCTCTGATTTAGATTTAGATTTACATTTAAAATCTAAAAAATGTACTCATATCACATTTGGTTTGGTTAAATAAGTAGACTGAAGAATTCACCAAAATGAGTTGATTGCTTTCAGTGTCCGAATGAATTGACCTGCTGTATGGCAAAATTAGAAGGAGAGAAATCATAGTATGCTAAATTTGTTTGGATCTACCCACTGGAGTGGAGTCAAACATAGTTGTTACATTTGTTCTATTTTGTGTGTTTTATAGTCCTGATATTTCAGGATTTGGGCAAGGTGATATTTCAGGATGTCTATTGTTGCTACCAATTATTATTTTTCATAACCACCAGTTATAGTTTTGCAATCTTATTATAATAGTTTTTTTTGAGTTTGTTTTATTTTCTCCCCATTTTACCTATAGTGTATTAACATCCTGAAATTGTAAGCAGTCTTTCTTAGGGTTATCTAATTCTAATTAGTTTGAGATTTTAGTTTTGATTCTCATCTGGATAAGGTTCTCTCCTTCTCCCTCTCTATGCCTGCCATTCTATCTCTCTTTGTTTAATCCCTCTCTTGATTGTAGTTTTCTCCTACTCTGTCCTCCATCCTTGGACTTCTGCTCCAATACCGTGTCTTATATTGCTGTAGCTGCTGGTATCAAAGAGTAGCCACCAGTGCCACTGGACAGAAACCAGAACCAGCCTGGGGTGGGGGTAGGGAGAGCTGGAAGCATGGGAGGAATGGGTCTGTCCTGAACATGAACCACTAGAGAGACACAGTCACTGCCAGATGCCAGTGAGGCAGAGATAGGAGGCCCAGACACCCTAGTTTTTCCTTTCTCCAGCTTTCCAGTTTCTTGTCATTGCTTCTCATTGGGCCAATGTAGCCAAAGCCAGCTGTCAAGGAAGCCTGAGAAATGTGGCTACCTGCAATATAGACAGAAGAAAGGCAGGGAATATAATTGAGTGCAAACAAATGCTCATCATACCTGCCCTACCCCCACCCCCATGTACACACACACATACCTTGGTGGTTTCTCTTCCACTTCAGGGCCACAGGGATCTCTGTCTGAATTTTCTCTAATTTGGTTTTATCGTTTAATTGCTTTCCCTGAAATTGCTTGTCTATAACTGCTGTGTTTGGAGTGGAGTGGGAATGGGGGAATATGACCTCAAAGCATGAAATCACAACATGGGCTTGACCAGAGATATCATATTTTCTCTGTAGCCCTGGTGTTTCACTTTATTATTATTTTTTTAGGCAGGATTGCTGAGTGAAAAGACTAGGCTTTCAGTACAGTCAGATCTGGATCTGGGTTTCAACTTCACATTGTGTGATTATTTTTGGACAGGCTACTTAACAAGTGTACTTATCTATAAGATGGGAATGATAACATTGGCCTTAAGATTTGTTTGTTTGGTAATTAAATAGAAGAGAATATCCAAATTGCCATATTGTGAACCAGGTATTCAGTGGGTTCTCCACATGTGATTATTATTATTATCATCATAATTATGTTCCACCTCATTCCTAGCTAAGTCGAAATGCTATTAGACTTGATGTGTGTTTTCTGATATATACCTTTCATCTGGTTTTATCAGGAGGAGGCATTAATTAGCAGGACTTAACAATAGAATGAGCGATAGTCAGTCACGTATCAAACTTAATGTGTTTTTTTTAAATATTTGTTTTCAGTATATTGGATACGTTTAGGAAATTAGCAGTGTCCCTATATCTGCCATGGTTTTATCAACTGAATTGATACATCTTGCAACATATTAGTAATTATAACCCAGAGAAAATTTTAAGAAAAACACAAGGTTCATTTAGAATACATTTTAATGCAGATGAATTCTCAAAACCAAAGTTTTGAATCTCAGTGCATAACATTTCACAACTATATGGATCCTCATTATTAAAATAAAATGTTGATATTTTAATCTTTTAAAGGCCTTTTACAAATGTTTGGCTAATACATTTTGGCTAATGCCCTTTGAGTGCCAAAACTTGGTGAGGAAAATTTTTCTTTACCCTACAAATGGTAACCAGGGCTGACATATATAATCTAAAGGAAAGCATAGTTTTCATGTATTTCTCCCTTCCATCTCATTTTGAAACCTTATCTAAAAGTTTCAGCCTCTTTTTGTTACTTCTAACAAAGAATGGTTCAGTTGACACTTTGACCTCTGTTGCTCAACCGTTCTCTTTCAGAGGGTGTCTTCTTTAATGGGTTGGTTTTACATAAAAAGGATTTGACTATATTCAATATTAAAACAAACATCAATTAACATATTTGTTGGGTTTTTATGCTGCCAAATCCTTGGTTAAACTGTTTCCTTTTCCAAGCTTGTTTTGGCATTGTCAAAACTATGTCTGAGCTACCCAGACTCTTTCCTAAGTTCAGAACCCAAGTGCTTGGTTCCAGTATCAGGAGGCAATGAATCATTAGAGTTCATCAGACTTCATAGGGCCACATAAGTGGTGTGGAAGTCAGAAAGCTGTCTCATTGCCTAATCTCTATCCTGTGCCGTTTGATTCACATTTTCAATTTGATCACAATCAACTTATACTATTTTCTACATTGCTAATGGAAATATTCAATACAAAAGCTGAAATGAGACTATGTGGTAACTGTCTTTCTACTGCTTCCAACATGAGAGGAAATGTTCTGGAGGGCTGAAATATGTACCAATGCAAATATAAATAATTATCATGGTTGCAAGTATATTCTTGGACAATGAGAAATTCGGTCAGTTCTTGTCAAAATAAAAACAAAAGAACAAAACATCAGTTGGTTGGAACCTTTCAGTTAGTGGATGGCATTCATCAGAGATTAATTGGAAAGGGAACTAATTAGAAAATGGTTTAACTGCATCAGTTTTGCATTGATCTGACTATAATAAATGTCTTTTTGTGTAGCTATAAGAATGGTGGCAGTTGTCTTAAGGTCAAAATATCCACAGGGAGCTCATTGAAAGTGGTATGAAGGGACATCATAGAGAAGTGAAACAAAAGAAAATGATTGATGATGTGTTGAGGGCTTCATTCTGTGAGAATAATCTAAAAGTTTTACTATCATTTTCAGCAATGTTTTAAAATGTTTTTTTATGAAGTAGAACTAAGCATAGCACCGTTTAATTTTATTTAATCCAAATGTATGGGCCACATAATATTTGGTTCATTGTTTGAAGTGAAACAAGAGTGTTAGTTTGCTATGTCAAAACCCACATAAATGCTTATTATCAAGATATATTCTCAGAATACTGAGAAATTGACTCATTTGAGAAATGGTAAATGTTAGGGCATACGAACTTCAGAAAGGCCACATTATTTCAAAACACAGATCTCATGTTAGGCTATCAATCACTAAGAAGAGCTGAAAATCTACTGTGGCTATAGTAACGGCATTGAAGAACTCTAGAATGTATTTCACATTTATTATACCAGAAAAAGAAGTTAAAATCATATGAGTATATAAAAAATCAGAGACTCTATTTTCCTTTAATCTTAAGAAGTATTTTATGTTTACACATCTTGTTAATAACCACAAGGTACTGTGTATATGTGCCACACACTGTGTTTTCCAAGCTACATAGTGTTGTTATCTCATGTAACCAAATTGATGGGAAAAAAATACAAAGGAAAAAAAAAACATGGACAAATTGCATGCTTATGAATGATGACCTATACATTAAGAAATCACATAAATGATAAAAACAGTTATTAGGTATGCCAAAAAAGTAATGAGAATAATTCTGTAGGAGAAATATACACACTGGTGTCTGAAATTAAGGATCAGCTAATTCTTTTAAATTCAGCAACTGGGAAAAATGGCCAATTAAGAAATAAGAAGAAAGAAGGGGAAAAGAAAGTCACACCATTTATCAGTTTTTCTCACACAAGGCTATTGTGGAAATGTGATGAAGAGGTTTTTTTATTATTGTTTTTATTTTGACTGGGCTCAGAGTTTTGCTCACTCAAAAGATTCAATTGTGAGAACTTGCTCTAAAGTCCCAGATCGTTGATGGACAGGCATCCTCTCCCAAGGTAACAGGGAAGCTATTTTAGCAACTCTTATATTTTTGGAAAACTCAGTGTTTGCTGTAATTTGATCTAACTGCAACCTATATCTCACCTACATTTATCAACGCCAAGCCACAGAAATGCCTGGAAGGGCCAGAATGCTTGCAGCTCATACTATGCATTTGTGGTATTTTGGCTGCTTCGCTATAAAAATATTATGCCACAGAAAATACATTCTGATTCCATGTAGCAACTCAACCCACAAACATGAAGCTGAATGTTGGTTTTATTAGCCTTAACTAATTTGTATTTCCTTGAGAGTAGAAATCAATAGTAAATTTATGGATTCATGTAATTGAGCTTGGGGGAAGAAAGCAACTTCAATATCAAGTGTCCAAATTTTTTCCCTTTTTTATGATATCAATGCTTTCTTCCTATCATGTCTTAATTATCTAAAATAATTATAAGCAGTTATATTTTATCTTGTCATGATAAAACATCTACTTATGATGTTTCTAAGTAATGATGGCATCTCTTCTATGTATTCAGTAAAAGAGTAAAAAATTCCAAAACTGTTCAGAAATGCCCAATAATTTTTACCAGAGAAAGGAGAAAAATTCTTCTTAGACTTACAAATGCAGGTATTCCTTCATTTAGTCATTAATACCTTCTTGTGTTTACAAATTTGAGGGCAAACACTTATTGGAAATTGAGGGATCAAAATAAACAAACCTTGATCCAAGCCATTAAAAAGGTCCATGAGGGAGACAGACATTGATGCAAATGCAATTACAATAAAAGGAGATGAGTGCTTTAAAGTAAAATGTATTTTAAAGTTATGTCTGTCCTTTTACAGTCAGATATTCTTACATTAAATTATAAATTTTGAGCCATTGACTTGTCTTTCCACTATACTATCTAGGTTCTTTGGTTATTCTCCCATATCATTTTCACTATCATTATTTCTCTATCAATATCTCCGTAATTATTGGAGAATATCTAATGATGTATAAAGGAAGCATTTTTGAGTAAAGAATCATACCTGTCTCAGTGGTAACTTTATTATTTTGGCAAAAGGCAAAAGGATTCATTCCAGCACCTCTTCTCTGCCCTGTGTTGTGAACCAACTCCATTTTCATGATAAAGGACTGAATTAAATCAAACCCCTAGCAATACGAGGAGGCTCATCTGTGTGTATTTCTTGTTGTTGTTGTTGTTGTTGTTGTTGTTGTCATTAACTATCAGTGAGAAACTTATGGGACCTCTTTCTCCTCTACTCTATGGGAGAATTGCCAGGCCCTCAAAATGCTTTGGATCCCTGCCCTCATTTAGGAACTGTTTTAATGTGATCTTATAAACAAGCTATCAATATAAATAGGTGCAGACATATATGTCTATTCATTCAAATTACCTTTTATGATATAATTAAGATAACTTGTCCTTTATTATAGAACTTAGCCATGTATTCAACACTTTTCTTTGCATCCTCTAAATGCATATGTTGATGAATCTGGTAGCTGCAGTGTGTGGGGGGGGGGTTTCTAATGTTGGCTGTGTTTATGAAATATGTAATAAATACGCCTGAGGTGTGAGATACTTAAACTTTGCCTACACGTGTCCAAATTCATCTTGCACCTATCAATAGGAGATAAATCCTGTGGCGAAGCAATATAGAAAGGTACATTTCTGACTCTGTTTTCATGGAAGAAACAAAAGTATTAATATTCAGATGTTCAGCAGTATTAATATTCAGATGTATATAGCAAGTGATCAGAGGGTGACCTTGGATGTTTACTAAATTTTCCTATGTACAAGTTTCCTTAACCATATTATGGGGATTATAAATAACCCCATTTTATGTTCAATAAATGTCTCACTTAAACCTGTGATAAGTGCTATGTAAAGATCATTGTGATATTTTGTAAGTCCACTGCTCAAATATATGATTATCGAATTTAAATACCTTTGGAAAATCCTCTGTATGCCCAATATTTCTACAACTGGAGTTGAATACCAACTCAGTCCAGTCTTTTTAATGCTTTAATTTTTAGTGATTAATAACAATTTTTCTACTATAGCTCTTTCCCTCTCTTTATAAGTTGTACAAAGAACTTAAAAGAAATTCAGATGTGGAAAAAGCTTTTCCTACACACACACAATGAAGGAGAATCCAGTTTCCAGACGACAGTGTAAGAGGCACAGAAGTTGCCACTCATCTTATCAAGTATAAAGCTGAACAAACTAAAGAATCAACAGCGCAAATCTATCCAAGAAATGAGATCATAGGGGAAAGTGCTGCTTCCAAAGTTGAAGAGACAGATGGAGGATACCAGTAAATCTCAATTTACCAGAGCAGAAATCTCTGCAGGAACACATGCTAGGGTAGGAAAATTTAAACTGTAATTGACAATTGCTGGAGGCTCAGAGTGGACAAGTCTGAGAGTTAAAAAATCAGGAGGACACAGTCAACAGAGGGCTCCCAAATTTTTGTTAGTTTTACCTCCAGGAGCTTCACCTGGTCTTCACAGTGAATATCAGAGGAAAATCCCTTTATGCTTCCAGCAGGAAAAGGGGGAAAGGAACCATTTGGAAATATGTATGCTATAGCACTGTGTTCTTAACTAGGCAATCCCTCGGGAAAAACCATTTTACTACAGCCTAACCTGCTGGGGTTTCATCAGAACCTGATCAATCTGAGGGAAGAGAGATGCCCAATTTTAGTCAGCAATAATCTTCTCTATGAGAAAAGGAAAGTACCCAATCCAGCTCTCTCCAAGTCTTCCATGTTGGGAAAGGGTAATACACAACCCCAGCACCCTCTAGCTATCAAGTTCCACCTAAGGGGAGAAAAGAAAAACTGAGAAACACAGGCAAAATTCAAAGTTATGGAGCACAGGCTCACTGAAAGATTGAGACCCAATCACAGAATGATAGAACACTTCCATTCCCCTCACATCTTAACACTTCCACAATAAAAAAACAGTTTACCATGTTTTGAAGACACTGCTAAGAGACCCTTGCATGAAGCATGCAGGACCTGATAGGGGGTGAGATCAGGATGACACAGGGGCCCGGGTATGCAGGCATTTAAGGTCAGGATAAGAATTTGGATTTTATCCTAATTTTTATTGGATGAACTACACAATTTTTAGCAGGGAGATCATTTGATCTGATTTGTCTTTTAAGGAGGAGATACTAGCTGGTATGCAGAGAACAGAATGAGGTGGAATATGACTAGGGAAGAGTCCATGGCAATAGTCAAGGAGATAGTATTATGGACTTGTACAGCAAAAATGGGAGTGGTGAGAAGTTATACAATTTAGAAGGTATTTAAATTTAAAGACGATAAGATATGCTGATGAATTAGATGTGAGAGATGACAGGAAGAGAGGAATCAGTGGTAGCTAGTAGTTTTTTGGACAAAGTAACTTTGTACAAATGTAGTACATTTTACTTAGAAGGAGATTATAGAAGAAGGAGCAGATTTGGGTGGACAATAGTAGACCAAGATTCTGTTTGGACGTCTTGAGTTTGAAGTGCTTATTAAGCAATAGGTGTATAAATAAATTAAAGACAATTTCTACACACAAAGCATTTCTAAATGTTCTTTGTATACTAACTCATATAATCTTCACAGCAACATTGCAATAAAAGTACTATTGCCATCATCCTCATTTTAAAGTTTAATATTTAAACAAGGTTTGGGGCTCCAAGTGGCTTAGTCGGTTAAGCGTCTGACTTTCGCTTAGGTCATGATCTCGCGGTTCATGGTTTCGAGCCCCACGTCGGGCTCAGTGCTGACTGCCAGCTCAGAGACTGGAGCCTGTTTCAGTCTGTGACTCCCTCTCTCTCTGACCCTCCCCTGCTCACGCTGTCTCTCTCTCTCTCCTAGAAATAAATAAAATATTAAAAAGAATATATTTAAACAAGGTTTAACACTTACCTGAGCTGCAATAGTAAGTGGAAAAGGTCTGGTTTTAAGAGTCTGTGTTCTTAAACACTATCACATATTAGATGGATATGCCAATCAGTCATTAAGGAAAAGCAAATGCTATTCTTCTTATTTAAAAAAATAGGCTAATGTGACAATTTTATAGATAGTTCCTTTAAAGAATATCAAATTACCAAATTGATGCATTAACAACAAATTAAATTATGTCTAAAATTATTATCTCAACTAAATTTTCTAAAGATTTCCCTCCAAAACCCGTTATGGAATAAATGTTCCTTATATTACATGGACTTGAAAAAATAGAAAAGTGAAATATGTTACTATCCCATTCACATTATGAAGTACATGTAGCTTTAGTACAAGATTAAAATTATATAATTCAACTTTCTTTATGAATATTTTAATGAAAACTTTATAAGGTTTTGAAATAGAATATATAATATTGAAATAATTATCTTCTGTGACCATGTAGGGTGTATTCTAAGAACCACATGTATATAACATGAGGAAAACTATTAGCAGAATCCCATGCATTAGCAGGAAAAATAATTAACATGTTATTAGACAACAATCATTAAAAAGTTAAAATGATCACATTTGTATATGCTTTTATGTAAATAAATAATTTCCTCAACATTTAAAACCAGGGAGACAGAAATCCAATTTGGGTGGGAAATATAGATGGTTCAATCTTAAAACCAGAATTCAGGATGATTGAGTTACTCATATACTATGCTAAAGAGTTTGGATTTTGCTCTAGGAGATAAAGGAGAGCCAATTATGGACCTATTATAAGTGGGAAGGCCTAGGGAAAGAACAAATAGTCTTCAGTAAGTAGTCAAATTAAACAGACAGCAACTCATGGACTGGAACAGACTTGCTTACTTGGGAAGAAGAAGAAATTTTCTCCCAAAGAATGGTTACTATCACAAGTCAGGCTAAAGTCAACAATCTTCTACAGATTAGGATTCAAGCAGTTAAAAAAATGCCTAAAGTAAGTAAATAACTTTATATTTTACTTTGAATAAATTAAAAGTCCATCTATTTTAGGTTAGTTAAAGGGAATTAAAGAAAGGGATGCCAGAAAGCAGGGGTATTTAAGAAGAAACAAAATTCATTGTTCCTGATACCTTGATATTTTGATATATTAAAAAAAAACACAACTAAATATATATGTTGAGTCAGAATGCACACTGGACTGAGAACCAACTATTGATTAGCTAAGCATATTTCCATATTGCTGACAGGATCCTGGAGGCAGGTAGTACACTTAATCATCACTGACCATGAAAAGAAGTCCATGTTATTTGGTATTATATAAATGTGAAACATAGACTGGTGTGTTTCAGAATGGAAGTAATTTCTTCTAATATCCAAACGGGGATTCCATTTCTTGTTCACCAACCTTATTCTCCTTCAAGGGAGAAATAGCAGGATAATACAATAGTTCTTGCCTCCTCTTCTGCCTTCACCAGGCACGTGCGTGCACACACACACACACACACACACACACACACACACACAGATACATCACACCAGCAGAAAGTTAATAGAAGTACAAATATTCACACTCTGATTTACTGAAATATTTAGACTTCAGACAAATATTCTCCACATAATGTAAGACAATTCAGAAATTGGTTTCTTTCAAGTTGAACATAATTAATTATGTCAAACTCAATGATAAAGATTTCCCAAAAAATGTCATCTGTTCTAAGAGTAGTATAGTGATCTCTCAAGTTTTCTTTCCTCCACTGGTTTATTTCTAATATAAGCCACCATTTTCTCATAAATGGAAACGAATATATGTGTATTAAGAAAGGTCATAAATGGCTTCTACTACAAAGCTGTCATTATCAAGACAGTATGGTATTGGCACAAAAACAGACACATAGACCAATGGAATAGAATTGAGAGCTCAGAAGTGGACCCAAAAGTATACAGCCAACTAATCTCTGACAAAGCAGAAAAGAGTATCCAATGGAAAAAAGACAGCCTCTTTAACAGATGGTGCTGGGAGAACTGGACAACAACATGCAGAAGAATGAAACTAGATCATTTTCTCACACCATACATAAACATAAAGTCAAAATGGAGAAAGGACATGAATGTGAGACAGGAAACCATCAAAACCCTAGAGGAGAAAGCTGGAAACAACTTCCTTGACCTCAACTGCAGCAATTTCTTACTTGACACGTCCCCAAAGGCAAGGGAATCAGCGCAAAAATGACCTATTGGGACCTCATCAAGATTAAAAGCGTCTGCACAGTAAAGGAAACAATCCATAAAACTAATAGGCAACTGATGGAATGGGAGAAGATAGTTGCAAATGACATATCAGATAAAGGGTTAATATCCAAAATCTGTAAGGAACTCACCAAAATGCACACCTGAAAAACAAATAATCTAGTGAAGAAATGGGCCGAAGATATGAACAGACAGTTCTCCAAAGAGGACATCCAGATGGCCAACAGATACATGAAACGATGCTCAGCATCCCTCCTCATCAGGGAAAATCAAATCAAAACCACACTGAGATACCACCTCACGCCAGTCAGAGTGGCTAAAATGAGCAAATCAGAGGACTCTAGATGCTGGCAAGGATGTGGAGAAAAGGGCACCCTCCTACACTGTTGGTGGGAATGTAAACTGGTACAGCCCCTCTGGAAAACAGTGTGGAGGTTCCTTAAAAAATTAACAATAGAACTCCCCTATGACCCAGCAATAGCACTGCTAGGAATTTACCCAAGGGATATAGGAGTGCTGATGCATAGGAGCACATGTACCCCAATATTCACAGCAGCACTCTCAACAATAGCCAAAACATGGAAAGAGCCTAAGTGTCCATCAACGGATGAATGGATCAAGAAGATGTGGTTTATCTATACCATGGAATACTACATGGCAATGAGAAACAATGAAATCTGGCCATGTGTAACAACATGGATGGACCTTGAGGGTCTTATGCTGTGTGAAATAAGTCAGGCAGAGGACAAATACCATATGTTTGCACGTATAGGAGGATTAGGAGGAACTTAATGGAGGACCATGGGGGAGAAGAACGGGGGAAATAGTGGGGGAGAGGGAGAGAGGCATACCATGAGAGACTCTTGAATGCTGAGAACAAACTGAGAACTGATGGGTGTTGGGGGAGAGAGGGAAGATGGACATGGAGGAGGGCACTTGTGGGGCTGAGCACTGGGTGTTATATGGAAACCAACTTGACAATAAACTATTTGTAAAAAAAAAAAATAAAAATAAATGTATTTGGAAAAATGTAAATAGATTTTGTGTTCTTCATAAACATTGGTTAAAGCTACCTAAGTTAAAAATGTTACTGGAAGAACTAGCCTCCTGCCCTACCTCTCACTCATCCCTTTACCTAAGGAGTCAGATCAGGGAAATATATTCTATACCAGGAACTCCTGCTTATAGAAATGTAGTGAGACAGAGGGATACCTGACTATTAAATTGACTTTGCATTTCAAATATTTTAATTTCAATTCCAGATGTTTATATAACTAATAAAATATGTGGTTTTGTTATTTGCCATGGAAATCTAATGGAGCTGTTTTCTTTTGCTTCACTATGATTTGGAAGAGTTGTCTAGAAACAAGAGATGGAAACTGAAACTTTGTACATAATAATACAAAGAATTATAGTTATTGTTCACATCTATATGTGTAAATTGCTATATTCACACACAAATAGTGCTTCTCTCTTTAAGTGTGGATTTAGATTGCAGCATTTTTTAAATGATTGTTTATCTTTGGGAGGGGTAAATGTATGTGGACATATGTGTTTATTCTGATCTCCATCGGAGGTCTGGTGCCAGAGGAAAATTTCAAGAATATATTATTCAAGAACTTTTGGATTGTGACAGGAAATCAACTCAAATTGGCTTAGGTTAAAACAAAAATCTTGGAAATTCCAAGAAGTACCAACTTTAATCATGTCTGGATCCAAGAGGCTCAAATGCCATCATTAGTGTCAGTCAACCTTTATATTTCAGCCGTGCGTTCTTCTTGATTGGCCTTATTTTTCTGCTTTTATGGTGCCTGATGGTAGCTCAGACTTACTTCATCCATTTGCTGGCAGTCTTAGAAAAAACTCCCCAAAACAAAATGTCCTTCCTAGTTGCTTCTGAAAAATTCCTGAAATTTCTTCGATTAGAGCAAAGACTGATTAATCAATCACCATGGCCAGACCACAATACCAATTGTCCAGCTCTGAGTCATGAGCTCACCTCTGATTCCAGTGGTTAGGCTAGCCCCACCTAAACCACATGGAATGAAAGTGGGTGGAGTTGATCCCTAAGGAAAGTTAAGATACTATTACAAGGATATGGACAATGATACTAGTTATGCAGAAACAACACATGTCCACCCAGCAGCCTGGGCCAGTTTCACTTCACACTGGTTGCAAAGTCAGATGGTAACCAAAATATAGAAGTCATCATAGACTATTTTCTGTAGGCCCTCCTCCTCCTAAATGCAGCTTTTTCTTACTGTTGTCAAGGTCGTAAATTTGGACTCCCTATCTCAGTCTTTGGAAAATGCCCTGTGGGATGTTCATTGATCACAGGAGTGCCCAGATTAAGAGAAGGCCATGGGTAAAAGCAATCCACATAGGTATCAGGCAATTTTTTTTTTTTTCTGAGAGAACTAGAGACTTGGAACAATCCCAAACTTGCAGCAAAGCCTTAAATAGCCATAAACTTTGTGGCTAGGTATTAACAAGAGCAAAGTAACAGACTAGTGATGGAGAGTGTGGTTCTCTGGAATCGGCACCATACCACCAAGGAAGACCCAAGTTCTAGGTGGTAAACAGCAATGAACAGAGCAGTGACCAAAGGCCATGCAGAAAGCGAGGCTGAGATGACCACATGACATAGATAATAGCTGCCAAGTCAATGACTCAGGAGTTGACATGGGACAAACCCTCTTGTTCTTTTATTTTCCAAATAAACTAGAAGGTGACTCTTAGATTCAGGAGGTTGACATTTCAATTACACAATCATAAAAACCCAAAAATTAGAAGCAACAGCAAAAGGTACAATGTGTTATTATTTTCAGATGGGAAAATGGGGTGGGATGACTCTTTCATAGTGACTATTTTAAGCTGTGAAGACATAGCACAATATTGCAAAGTGATTTGGCATTTTAATAGGCCACAATCAAATGCTGATTAAAAATTGGAAGCTTAGGCTTCCTCGCATGAAAATTTTCTTCATCTGCTCTTCAGATGTAACTTTCCTATCCTCGCCACCTTCATACAATATTGTACTCATCAGTTTTCTAGATGGCACCAGTCAAAACCAGATTGCAGAATAGGGGGCAATTCAAGAACTTGGTGGAAAGGTATAAAAGATGGGGACTTTTTGATCCCAAACATTACAAAAAGATTATGAATGTGATCATGAAATAGTCACTTGCATTCAGCAACGCACAATGCTCTTTATGTGCATATGGGTGTACATGGCAGGGGAAGAGCTTGGAAAATCAATTAAACATACCCTTGACCCTCTGGGAGTTTCTAAGACCCTCACACAGATTTAAATGTAGAAGAACATTTATGCAAATGTGTACTAGCAAGAATAAGTGATCTACCAGAAAGAGAACAAATGTAATGAAATTTTTATGTTGCTTTGCAATCGTCAATTTTAGAACAATGTTCTCGGTAAGTGTCTTTTCTTTGTTGCAGCTTAAAGAGTTTATAGGTAATGGGATTATGGCTCTACTTTCATCCTATGTTAACTCCTTCTGGGGCAAATGAAGAGCCAAAGTCTTCTTTTCACCCCCTGGGCCTCTCCCCCTGGAGTATCTGTACTGATCATAGGCTATCCGCTGAACTTTGGACCTGGCTAATGGGAGCAAATAGGAACGAATCAAACTTCCAGAGAAATTGTCAACAATTCCAGCCATCATTAATGTTCAGTGCTCCCTTGGATTTTAGCCACGTTCTTACCTTTAATCACTGGACACCCTTAGGATAATGCACCACACCTGGGACTGGGGATAATTTACCACTTGCAGATGGGTTAGCACTGCAGTTCACTTAGACGGAGTTTTGCATTTATTCTGGGTCCCAGAGGCCTTTCTTTTATAGTGCAGTTATATCCACTAAAATTATAACTTCCAAAATTCTGCTCTATTTTATTGCTCTTGCAAAGTATTTATGACCTCTACTGCTTAAGTGGACATTTTTAGAGATTTACTGCTGAAAGCTTTCAGGAGAATTGCACAAAAGTGCTGCTGCTGGTGCTGAACTACTAGATGAGATTCTGTAAGGACTTTTTATAAGATGCCAATATTTAGTTTTAGTTTCTGATACCTTAAGAGCAAATCATATTGAAATACAGAAAGTTTATTTTGTGGCACATCATCATCTAGTAGATTTGATAAGCACCTTACACTGTATAGATTAACATGTTGATTTCTTTTTCTCCTATTTTAATGCAATTTCAGGTAGCCAGGGATTGAGATTTTTTTTTTCAAACCAGTGAGTTAATTGTGCCTTCTTACATTTTTATACTTATATTCAAGAGAGACCTCTTTTGGCAACTCTCTGTCCACTTTTCATATCAGTTTCCTTCTCTGCTAAGCTATTCAGTGTTCTCAAATAGCCTTGGCAGGCAGAATTTCCAGGAAGTGTTACTGGGGAGAGTCCCAGGAAAACATGGGCAAAGAATTCCCTGAGTTAAACTGCCTTTTTCTGCCAGATTGAGGGGTTTTGCACAACCTAGACTAGAACACATAAGAGAAAGGAGTGTTTGTTTCAACCATACCTGAAGGCCTGGGCTGGGAAGAGGATTGGCTAGAGAGCCGAGCCCTGGCCACACAAATGTCTCCAGAGAAGAAAAAACTGGTCTCGTCTTGTTAAATTCTCAGCATCTCCTGCTTCCCCACCCCCATCCTTGTTGTGACACTTCCATGGACACAGCCCCTATTATACCCTTGTCCTGAATATACCAATACATGAGCCAATAAGAATATTAAAAGGGCACACTTGTTCTTCAGGACTCCTGGGGACTACAGGCTATGAAAACTAATACACGCACATGTACCTCCACACACACACCGAGGCTGGCTATCAATACCAGTGCAGCATACATGTAATTTTCAACAAAGCAACTACAGAAATTCCATCAGACAACAATTTCCAAGTAGTACTTTATGTTTTATGATACTATGGGCTGTGACGTGATAAAATTTAATAATAGATCCAATCTAGCTGAGTCACTTGCTGACACCACTAGCCCCTCAACTGTCCCAGCTTTAAGACTGAAAATGGCCCTTCCAGATGCTCAGGTCACTCAGGGCCATTTTTTTCTGAAAGTTGCATGGATTCATCGCCTTCCCCAGAACCAGAAACGGAAACTTGCAAGCATCACTTATTTAGTCATACTAGGGAGGCCGAGGGGAGGAGGAGAAGATGAAAGAGACATATTAAACCTATTTGGGCACATGATTTCTCAACTACCCCCACCTCCTCCTCTACATATTCTGCCTCCACCCACACTCACTCTATTTCAGCTGCAGTGAACAACTACTTCCCGAACACATTAGGCCTCTGCATGCCTTATGCTCTGCAAAATACGATTTATTTCAGGCTGGGGAGTCCCTAGCTTTCTTAGGGACTTACTCAAGTGTTAAATCCTCTGTGAAAATGTCCCTGACTCCCCAGACAGAACTCATCATTCCTCCTTGTGTGAGCCCCTAGTACTTATATTCATTAACTCAGGGCTCTATTGTAATGGTTCTGGGCCTTTATCAGTTTCTTCCACCTGACTACAGATTCTTTGAGGTCAAGAATCATGTCTTTGTTCATCTTGGTAACCACCTTTCTATTTTCCTGGTCCCAGTGTCTAATAGAATAAATGTTTAGCCCAGGGAAGATGTTACAGTGTATTGAGTGAACTAATGACTAAAGAACTAAAGTAAGGGAAGGATAACACATAGTCTCTAGCCCCCAGCCATAAACCTGAATCTGCTGAATTGTCTGAGAATGCTTAGAAGGTGGTTGATCAGAAGTATCTAGAAGATGCCAGAGCTGGTAAGCCTCTTTCTTTTTCTTATTTTTCTTCTCTTCTTCTTAACCTCAGTGTTAAGTAATGCTGCCTTAATTTTAAGCCTATTTTTCTCTATTCTTTATTCTTTTTTTCCCCTATCTCAGATCTCCAGATGCTTCCTTCTGTCTTCTCAGCATGTTTAAATTTGCAGACCATCTATGGAAGGAAATTGATAGACTCAAAGTTCAGGGCTTCTAAGAATCTGCTACCTTGAGCCCTCCTGTTCTCAAATGCTTGATCCTGCAACACAGCCCAGAGTACACACTCAATGAATCTCTTTGGAGAAGACAGGATGAACAGAAATCAGACAAATGGTACTCAGGGAAAAGAAGTTATGGATCACGGAAGTAACCAAAAGAAGTCACTTTTATTTTCAAGTAAGTTCTCAAACCATCGTTCCTTAACCTAATTTTTGTGTAAATTATGTGATTAAATAAAAAAATAAAGAATGAAAAAATAACAAATGAGAAATAAATATATTTCCATTTCAAGCTAATAGTTTCTTGGGTGTTTACTATGATGCCTGGGACTATTCTCAATGCTTTGCATATGTTATATAATTTAGTTCTCACCACAATCCAGCGGGGAGATTTAGCTATTTTTCCATTTTGCTCTGAGGGAGCTAAGGTGGAGAGAAAGATTGAGTAAGTTGCTTGAGACTTGTGCTAGTTGGTAGGTGGTGGAGAATGGTTTCAGATATCTGCCAACTTACTCCATGCAGCTTCTCCAAATATTAACAAAAAGCTGAATTGTGATATGGTGTTATAAAAGCAATGCTAACAGATTAATGTATTATTTATGCATAACTACATAGCAGCATAACTGCCTAGCAACATGTCATTATGTAAGTAAATTAAATTTACTTACATTAAATAAGCTATTGTGGTTTTAATTTTAAAGAATAACAAAACCTAGGTATATATGACCAGTGTTCATAATTTGGATTCATACTGCTTGTTTCTCAACTTGGCCAGTTTCTATGTTTCACGTTTTGTATATGCTGAAATTAAAGAATAAAAATCCTTCATGAATGGGCACACCTTGCTTTTATAAAAAAAAGTTAAAGCACCAGAATTTCTGATTCCAGGTTTCTTTCTTCAAGGTCACAAGACCATGTTGTAGGACATTTGCTTTTATGCTGTTTGACTTCTGCACAGGTGCTAACATCTTTAATTTGTAGCTTCAAATGATGAAACAGAATTATCAAATGATGCCTAAAATCTACTCAGTGTAGATTTAGAGGAATTGACTGAGATGTTCTTAAGAATAATAGCTACGCTAATTATTGAGTGTTTTTTTTTAATGTACCGAGAACTGTTCTAAGTTTAATTTATGTATTAACTCCTTAAATTCTCCAAAAATTCTAAGAAGTAACTGCAAGTGTTATTCTCATTTTATAATGAGGGAACTAAGGCTAAGATAAGTAACTTGTCCAAAGACACATAGCAAAAAATGGAGAGGTCAGAACCAAGACTAGAATCTTGGCAGCATTTGCTCCAATCACTGCACATACTGCTTCACTATGCTAGGTTATCAACTTTTTATAGTTGTAGAACTTAGCCAATGTGAAAGATAATTATTAGCCCAACACATTTTGTTAGGTAAATGATGAAAGCTCTATCCCAGAATCTAGACTGTCCATTGTCTAGAGTAACAGTCAGTGTTCCAGTATCACATACTTAAAATGCATACGGACAGAGCATGAGTAAGAAAAGAGGAGAAATACTACAAGAAGATTATTAAATATAGAACAATGGAGAAGTGAGAATAGATGGAAACAGGGATAAGAAGTGAAGCAAAGCTTAGGGCATATTTCTCAATAGACATCTAAGTTTAAAATGTATTTCCATGGGTGTGGGAGAGCAGGATGGTAGAAAATTCAGTGACACAGAAGATACTCTGTCAGGAAGATCCCATTCTTTCAGTTGGCCCCAGAAGCAGAATTAATGGGCTTGCTGCACGTCTGGGACTTTGTCTCTTTTATATCTGTGTGAAAACTAGAAAAAAAAGGAACATTGGTAACAACTTCTTTGAACTATATGCTTACTGTGGGTTTGTATAAGTGAACTGCTTCTAGGGTCTCATACAGAAACCTGGGTGAAAGAATCGACTAGGAATTTGACCAAGAGCAGTTTATAAAGTTCTGGTATCCGATTAGAGTGATCCAGAAGGTTACCAAAGAGCTTAGCATTTAAAGACCTGTACTGGTGTTATCTGAAACCGATTGGGGCTTTTATTATTATCTGTGAGTTATAAAATATATTTGGCATATGAATGTAGATCTATATAAGTTCATCCTTTTATAAGTGAAGACCGTTGACCCAGAACATTGGCTCAGCCTTGATTGGTTTATGATACTACCTTTCTTAGCACAAGATGCCATAACAAAATATCATATACAGGGTGGATTAAACAAAATAAATTTATTTTCTTGGACCTCTGGAGGCTGGAAGTTTGAGATCAGGGTACCCGTATGGTGGGGTTCTGATGGGATTCCTCTCCCTGTCTTGGAGACAGCCACCATCTCACTGTGTGATCACATAGGCTCTTCTTGATGACAGAGAAAGAGAGAGGGAGACAGAGAGGGAAAGGGGGAGGGAGAGAGAAAGAGAGAGAGAGAGAATGAAAGAGAGAGAGGAGAGAATGGAAGGTCTCATGTCTTTCCTTATAAGGCTACCATTTAATCTTCTCGCAAAAGCCCCACCCTGATGACCTCAACAACCTAATATCTTCTTAAGGTTTTACTTCCAGATACTGTCACATTGAGAGTGAGGGCTTCAACATACAAAAATCTTGGGGGAACACAATTCAATCTGTAGCACTACTCTTAGAACTTAGTGAGGTGAGGTGCACTCATTATTTACTATTATATTATCTGGAAATGCAGGACTAAATAGAGATGTCAAGATAATGCTTTCTTTTGATCATAAGTACTCATAGAATAAAAAGTACGGGTCATGAACTTGAAGAGTGAGTTGTGCTATGTCAGCAGGGCTCTAAATGATATCAATATAACCACTTTGCAATTTCTTTCAAAAAGTTTTTCTTTTATTCTGTATGTAGTGAATTCTGTATCTAGTGGCAATGATTTATTTTGAAATTTGTGTTTTCTTTCATTTTATTTGGAGCTTTGCAATGCAGCACCATTGATAAATATTTGAGAACAGTTATATGATCATTGATGGAAATATCCTGTAAGCCAAAGAATCAATAGAGTTCCTATTATAATGAATTTGATTCTATGGACTACATTCTCCTCAATATCTTTACTGACAGTTTGCTTAAAGGTTCTAATTTTGTTACTGTACACAACAGCAGTCTTATCACTGAATTGCCTTTTAAGACATTTTCTCATATTATAGACTTGATAGCAAACAGAGAACTTATATGTGATAACATAGCATTCTATAGTAGGTATTAGATATTTGAGACCTATCAGTTAAATTTAATAATCGCTCATTATTCATTGAGTGTTGCATTCCACAATCTTAGTTGAGTATATATAATTTTGCCTCTATCTTTATTAATTAAAAACAATGTATATATACATACATGCACATATGCAGATACACATGTGCAGAAACACATGTGTATACATGCAGCTACATTTGCATGTGTGCACACATGTATGTGAACAATGCATATCACATATGTACACATACACACATGTACACTGCATGTACATAGTGATATCTATATACATATTCATGTCTATAATATAAATATATATGCACATATTCATGCATATGTACATGCACGCATACCTATACCTATACCTATATGTGCACCTCTCCCTAGTATGTAAAAAAGTCAACGTGAAATTACTCATTCTATTGTGTTACTGCCAGGCACTGATGATAGCTGAGATAGAAAAGTTAAATATAAATACTATCTTTTCTCCAGCCTCCTTCCATTAGGAAAATTTTAATACTGCAAACTTAATTTTTCCACCATCTAACACTTTTCCTGGAGGTAATTAAAGAGCCATAAGGCAGGTATGGTGGATACAGTGCTTAGAGATCTGGGCTGCACAGAAACTGAACATAAATTTCATATATACTGCTTCCTCTGCCTGGAAGACTTGTGTCTCTCTCGAATATTCTGTACCTCTTCCCCTTTGGGAACCTTTTTGTTCCCTTTGCTACATTTTCTGTTCTTTGGAGCTTTTGAAATACTAAATTATTTTTTTTATTTTTTATTTTTTTACAGATTATTGTCAAGTTGGTTTCCATGTAACACCCAGTGCTCATCCCCACAAGCGCCCTCCTCCCATCTCCTCCCTCCCCCCAATACCCATCAGTCCTCCGCCCATCTCCCCCTCCCCCCAACACCCATCAGTCCTCAGTTTGTTCTCAGCATTCAAGAGTCTCTCATGGTTTGTCTCTCTCCCTTTCCCCCACCATTTTCCCCTTCTTCTCCCCCATGGTCCTCCGTTAAGTCCCTCCCAATCCTCCTATACGTGCAAACATATGGTATTTGTCCTTTTCTGCCTGACTTATTACAGCATAAGACCCTCAAGATCCATCCATGTTGCTACACATGGCCAGATTTCATTCTTTCTCATTGCCATGCAGTATTCCATGGTATAGATAAACCACATCTTCTTGATCCATTCATCCGTTGATGGACACTTAGGCTCTTTCCATGTTTTAGCTATTGTGGAGAGTGCTGCTGTGAACATTGGGGTACATGTGCTCCTATGCATCAGCATTTCTGTATCCCTTGGGTAAATTCCTAGCAGTGCTATTGCTGGGTCACAGGGGAGTTCTATTGTTAGTTTCCTGAGGAACCTCCACACTGTTTTCCAGAGGGGCTGTACCAGTTTACATTCCCACCAACAGTGCAGGAGGGTGCCCATTTCTCCACATCCTCGCCAACATCTAGAGTTCTTTGATTTGCTCATTTTAGCCACTCTGACTGATGTGAGGTGGTATCTCAGTGTGGTTTTGATTTGATTTTCCCTGATGAGGAGGGATGCTGAGCATCGTTTCATGTGTCTGTTGGCCATCTGGATGTCCTCTTTGGAGAAGTGTCTGTTCATCTCTTCTGCCCATTTCTTCACTGGGTTGTTTGTTTCTCGGGTGTGGAGTTTGGTGAGTTCCTTATAGATTTTGGATATTAACCTTTTATCTATAATAGTCATATGCAACTATCATTTCCCATTCCATCAGTTGCATATTAGTTTTGTGGGTTGTTTCCTTTGCTGTGCAGAAGCTTTTAATCTTGATGAGGTCCCAACAGTTTATTTTTGCGCTGATTCCTTGCTTTTGGGAACGTGTCAAGTAAGAAGTTGCTGCGGTGGAGGTCAAGGAGGTTGTTTCCTGCTTTCTCCTCTAGGGTGTTGATAGTTTCCTGTCTCACGTTCAGGTCCTTTGTCCATTTTGAGTTTATTTTCGTGCATGGTGTGAGAAAATGATCCAGTTTCATTCTTCTGCATGTTGCTGTCCAGTTCTCCCAACACCATCTGTTAAAAAGGCTGTCTTTTTTCCATCGGATATTCTTTCCTGCTCTGTCAAAGATTAGTTGGCTGTATACTTTTGGGTCCACTTCTGAGTTCTCAATTCTGTTCCGTTGGTCTATGTGTCTGTTTTTGTGCCAATACCATACTGTCTTGATGATGACAGCTTTGTAGTAGAGGCTAAAGTCTGGGATGGTGATCCCTCCCGTTTTGGTTTTATTCTTTAGAATTACTTTGGCTATTCGGGGTCTTTTGTGGTTCCATACAAATTTTAGGATAGTTTGTTCTAGTTTTGAGAAGTATGCTGGTGCAATTTTGATTGGAATTGCATTGAATGTGTAGATTGCTTTGGGTAGTAATGACATCTTAACTATATTTATTCTTCCTATCCATGAGCATGGAATGTTTTTCCATTTCTTTGTTCTTCAATTTCCTTCATAAATTTTCTATAGTTTTCATCATACAGATCTCTTGTATCCTTGGTTAGGTTTATTCCGAGGTATTTTATGGTTTTTTGTGCAATTGTGAATGGGATCAGTTTCTTGATTTCTCTTTCTGTTGCTTCATTGTTGGTGTATAAAAATGCAACCGATTTCTGTACATTGATTTTGTACCCTGCAACTTGGCTGTATTCTTGGATCAGTTCTAGTAGGCTTCTGGTGGAGTCTGTCGGGTTTTCGATGTAGAGTATCATATCATCTGCGAAGAGTGAAAGTTTGACTTCCTCTTTGCCAATTCTGATGCCTTTGATTTCCTTTTGGTGTCTAATGGCTGATGCGAGGACTTCCAGCACTGTGTTAAACAACAGTGGTGAGAGTGGACATCCCTGCCGTGTTCCTGATCTCAGGGGGAAAGCTCTCAGTTTTTCCCCATTGAGGATGATGTTGGCTGAAGGCTTCTCATAGATGGCTTTTATGATGTTTAAGTAGGTTCCTTCTATCTCAACTTTCTCGAGAGTCTTTATTAAGAAGAGATGCTGTATTTTATCAAATGCTTTTTCTGCATCTATTGACAGGATCATATGTTTTTTGTCTTTTCTTTTGTTAATGTGACATATCACATTGATTGATTTGTTTGTATTGAACCAGCTCTGTAACCTAGGAATGAATCCCACTTGATCTTGGTGGACGATTCTTTTTATGTGCTGCTGGATTCGAATTGCAAGGATCTTGTTGAGGATTTTTGCATCCATATTCATCAAGGATATTGGCCTATAGTTCTCTTTTTTTGCTGGATTTCTGTCTGGTTTGGGAATCAGAGTGATGCTGGCTTCATAAAATGAGTCTGGGAGTTTTCCTTCGATTTCTATTTTTTGGAATATCTTGAGAAGAATTGGGATTAATTGTGTTTTAAATGTCTGGTAGAGGGAGGGAGGCAAGATGGCGGAGAAGTAAGGAGCTCCGTACTTGCACTCGCGCCCATACATCACACAGAAAAGATCTGAAGCCATTGGAAACCATACAAAACCTGAGAGACTGGGAGAAAAAAGGACGCAGAATCCACTGAGAAAGCCTTCTAACGTGAGTGCGAACCGGGGAAGGTAAAATCAGCCGGGATCGGAGCCTCCAGGGTGGGAGGCGATCCCCCTCTACCCTCTACGGGGAGTGAGAGGGGAAAAGGAGAGAGTCCGAGACAGAAAAATCTCCGCTCGGTGCATAGAAAGACCGTACTTGCCAAATATCTGCACACCAGGTCCCCTCGCGACAACTGGTCCTGGGGGAGGCTGAGCACACAAACTGCTTCTTTGTGCCGCTCCTGGAGGTGGGGTTTTAAAGCGGAGCGGGTGCGCCTGCCGCCATTGTAGCTCCAGGGTGGCTGGGATCCCTGAAAGAGACGCGCAGACACCGGGCATCCGCGCTCCTGGCTGGCTGGAACTCGAGAGGGAAGGCAAAAAGCTAAAAACTGGAAATTTGCCTGTGAGTTCGTGTTTCGGGTGACGAGCCATAGAGAAGACCCGGTTTTCCTCACTCCAGCGGCGGCGCGCCTGCCGCCATTGTAGCTCCAGGGCGGCTGGGACCCCTGAAGGAGACGCGCAGACACCAGGCGTCCGCGCTCCTGGCTGGCTGGAACTCGAGAGGGAAGGCAAAGAGCTAAAAACTGGGAAATTTGCCTGTGAGTTCGTGTTTCGGGTGACGAGCCATAGAGAGACCCGGTTTTCCTCACTCCAGCGGGCTCAGGCTGCGCGGACGCTGCAGGCAAGCCCCCGCGCATGCGCACCAGAGCCGACCAGAGAAGAAAGCAGCGATCCTGACTCCGCCCCCAGAGCTCAGCAGGGAGCCTGGAATAGCCCGAGGGGGTTGTCTGGGAAGCTGTGTCTAAGGCAACTTCAGCGGGGCGCGGGCTGGGATTTGGAGATTGGAACTGGCCTGAGTTGAAGAGTGCAACCAACTTCGGCTGCGTCCCCAGAATGGGGAGTTGACACGCCAAAAAAAAAAAAAACCGAGCCCCAGCGCGGGGTTCAAGAAGGGACTGGAGCACCGTCACTCTCCTTCCCACAATCGCCAAGACAGAACCCCCGCCTGAGGCATCGGATCACGCCACGCCCATCCCTGCCAGAGAGGGCTACCTCAAGAAACAAGCTAGAGTACACAAGGTGAAGAGTCCCAAATATCACTACGAATAGGAAAATAAAAAAACTAAGGTCCCAACAAGAGTGACCGAGGGATACCATTCAAAAAACAATCTCTGAAAGGATAGGCCCTGGAAAGTCAAAGAGTTTCTTGGATATAGCAGTGCTCATAGAAACAGAGAACATAACAGGTCTTTAAAACCAACAAGAGCCGGAAACCTAACTAAAATGACGAAACGAAAGAGCTCTCCTCCAAAGAAACTCCAAGAAGAAATGACAGCTAATGAACTGCTCAAAACAGATATCAGCAGCATAAGTGAACAAGATTTTAGAATAATAATGGTGAAATTAATAGCAGGGCTTGAAAAAAACATAGGCGACATCAAAGAAACTATGGCTACAGACAGAATGGAAAATAAAAATAGGCATGAAGAATTAAAAAAATGCGATAAATGAGATCCATAATAAATTAGAGGCCTCCAATGCACGGCTTGAAGAGGCAGAAAGGAGAATAAGTGATTTAGAAGACACCATTCTAGAAAAACAAGAAGCTGACAAAAAAAAGAGACAAACTGATCCAGGAACAGGAAAGAAGAATTCGAGAGCTCAGCGACACAGTCAAACGCAACAATATCTGTATCATAGGAATCCCAGAAGAGGAAGAGAGAGGGAAAGGTGCTGAAGGAGTCCTGGAACAAATTATAGCAGAGAACTTCCCCGACCTGGGGAAGGAAGTCAATGTGGAAATACAAGAGGCTCAGAGGACTCCTCTCAGACGTAACTTGAATCGATCTTCTGCACGACATATCATCGTAAAAATGGCAAAATACAAGGACAAAGAGAGAATTTTGAAAGCAGCTAGGGAGAAAAGGGCCCTCACATACAAAGGGAAACCCATCAGAGTGGTGACAGACCTATCTACTGAAACGTGGCAGGCCAGAAAGGAATGGCAAGAGATCTTCAATGTGATGAACAGTAAAAATATGCAGCCAAGAATCCTCTATCCAGCAAGCCTGTCATTCAAAATAGAAGGAGAGATAAAAACCTTTCCAAACAAACAGAAATTGAAAGAATTTGTCACCACGAAGCCAGCCCTGCAAGAAATCCTGAGGGGGATGCTCTGAAGGAAAGGTTGCAAGGAACAAAGATTCCAGAGACACCACCACAAACATGAACCCTACAAAAGATACAAAGACTCTAAACCCACATATTTCAATAATAACACTGAATGTAAATGGGCTGAATGCTCCAATCAAAAGATATAGGGTAGCAGAATGGATTAAAAACAAAATCCATCTATATGCTGTCTACAAGAAACTCATTTTAGACGGGAAGATACCTTCAGATTAAAAGTAAGGGGATGGAGAAATATATATCATGCTACAGGAAATCAAAAGAAAGCCGGAGTAGCGATACTTATATCAGACAAACTGGACTTTAAATTAAAGACAATCACAAGAGATGAAGAAGGGCACTACATAATAATTACAGGGTCCATCCATCAGGAAGAACTAACAATCATAAATGTCTACGCACCGAATATGGGAGCACCTAAATATCTAAAACAATTAATCACAAACAGAAACAAGCTTATAGATAAGAATGTGCTAATAGCAGGGGACTTTAATACTCCGCTTACAGCAATGGATAGGTCAACCAGACAGAAAATCACTAAAGAAATAATGGACTTGAAAGACACATTGGACCAGATGGATCTGACGGATATATTTAGAACTTTACATCCTGAGGCCAGGGAAATTACTTTCTTCTCAAGTGTGCATGGCACATTCTCCAAGATAGATCACATACTGGGACATAAAGCAGCCCTCAAGAAATATAAAAGAATAGAGATCATACCATGCACACTGTCAGATCACAATGCTTTGAAACTTGAAATCAATTACAGGAAGAAGTCTGGAAAACTTCCAAAAACATGGAGGTTAAAGAACAGCCTTCTAAAGAATGAATGGGCCAATCAGGCAATTAGAGATGAAATTAAAAAATATATGGAAACAAATGAAAATGAAAACACAACAATTCAAAATCTATGGGATGCGGCAAAGGCAGTCCTAAGAGGAAAGTACATTGCTCTCCAGGCCTATTTCAAGAGATTAGGAAAAAGCGCAAGTCCAAAATCTAACAGCTCACCTAAAGGAACTAGAGGCAGAGCAACAAGAACGCCCTAAACCCAGTAGAAGAAGAGAAATAGTAAAAATTAGAGCAGAAATAAACAACATCGAGACCAAAGAAACAATTGAACAGATCAATGAAACCAAGAGTTGGTTTTTTGAAAAAGTAAACAAAATTGACAAACCTCTAGCCAGACTTATCCAAAAGAAAAGAGAGAGCACCCAAATAGACAAAATTATGAATGAAAATGGACTTATTACAACCAACCCCTCAGAAATACAAGCAATTATCAGGGACTACTATGAAAAATTATATGCCAATAAATTGGACAACTTAGAAGAAATGGACACATTCCTAAACACACACTGACTACCAAAATTCACACGGGAAGAAATAGAAAACCTGAACAGACCCATAACAAGTGAAGAAATTGAATCAGTGATCAAAAATCTCCCAACAAATAAGAGCCCTGGACCTGATGGCTTCCCTGGGGAATTCTACTAGACATTTAAAAGAGAATTAATCCCAATTCTTCTCAAGTTATTCCAAAAAATAGAAAGCGAAGGAAAACTCCCGGACTCATTTTATGAAGCCAGCATCACACTGATTCCCAAGCCAGACAGAGATCCAGCAAAAAAAGAGAAAAACAGGCCAATATCCTTGATGAATACGGATGCAAATATCCTCAACAAGACCCTTGCAAATCGAATCCAGCAGCATATCAAAAGAATCATCCACCAAGATCAAGTGGGATTCATTCCTGGGTTACAGGGCTGGTTCAACATTCGCAAATCAATTAATGTGATACATCATATTAATAAAAGAAAAGATAAAAACCATATGATCCTGTCAATAGATGCAGAAAAAGCATTTGACAAAATACAGCATCCCTTCTTAATAAAGACTCTCGAGAAAGTTGGGATAGAAGGAACCTACTTAAACATCATCAAAGCCATCTATGAGAAGCCTTCAGCTAACATCATCCTCAACGGGGAAAAACTCAGAGCTTTCCCCTGAGATCAGGAACACGACAGGGATGCCCACTCTCACCACTGCTGTTTAACATAGTGCTGGAAGTCCTAGCATCAGCCATCAGACACCAAAAGGAAATCAAAGGCATCAGAATTGGCAAAGAGGAAGTCAAACTTTCACTCTTCGCAGATGACATGATACTCTACATAGAAAACCCGACAGACTCCACCAGAAGCCTACTAGAACTGATCCAAGAATTCAGCCAAGTTGCAGGGTACAAAATCAATGTACAGAAATTGGTTGCATTTTTATACACCAACAATGAAGCAACAGAAAGAGAAATCAAGAAACTGATCCCATTCACAATTGCACAAAAAACCATAAAATACCTCGGAATAAACCTAACCAAGGATACAAGAGATCTGTATGATGAAAACTATAGAAAACTTATGAAGGAAATTGAAGAAGACACAAAGAAGTGGAAAAACATTCCATGCTCATGGATAGGAAGAATAAATATAGTTAAGATGTCATTACTACCTAAGGCACTCTACACATTCAATGCAATTCCAATCAAAATTGCACCAGCATACTTCTCAAAACTAGAACAAACTATCCTAAAATTTGTATGGAACCACAAAAGACCCCGAATAGCCAAAGTAATTCTAAAGAATAAAACCAAAACGGGAGGGATCACCATCCCAGACTTTAGCCTCTACTACAAAGCTGTCATCATCAAGACAGTATGGTATTGGCACAAAAACAGACACATAGACCAATGGAACAGAATTGAGAACTCAGAAGTGGACCCAAAAGTATACAGCCAGCTAATCTTTGACAAAGCAGGAAAGAATATCCAATGGAAAAAAGACAGCCTTTTTAACAGATGGTGTTGGGAGAACTGGACAGCAACATGCAGAAGAATGAAACTAGATCATTTTCTCACACCATGCACAAAAATAAACTCAAAATGGATAAAGGACCTGAACGTGAGACAGGAAACTATCAACACCCTAGAGGAGAAAGCAGGAAACAACCTCCTTGACCTCCACCGCAGCAACTTACTTGACACATCCCCAAAAGCAAGGGAATCAAGAGCAAAAATAAACTGTTGGGACCTCATCAAGATTAAAAGCTTCTGCACAGCCAAGGAAACAACCCAGAAAATTAATAGGCAACCAACGGAATGGGAAAAGATAGTTGCAATGACATATCAGATAAAGGGTTGATATCCAGAATCTACAAGGAACTCACCAAACTACACGCCTGAAAAACAAACAACCCAGTGAAGAAATGGGCAGAAGATATGAACAGACACTTCTCCAAAGAGGACATCCAGATGGCCAACAGACACATGAAACGATGCTCAGCATCGCTTCATCAGGGAAATACAAATCAAAACCACACTGAGATACCACCTCACGCCAGTCAGAGTGGCTAAAATGAGCCAATCAGAGAACTCTAGATGCTGGCGAGGATGTGGAGAAACGGGCACCCTCCTACACTGTTGGTGGGAATGTAAACTGGTACAGCCCCTCTGGAAAACAGTGTGGAGGTTCCTCAAGGAAACTAACAATAGAACTCCCCATGACCCAGCAATAGCACTGCTAGGAATTTACCCAAGGGATACAGAAATGCTGATGCATAGGAGCACATGTACCCCATTGTTCATAGCAGCACTCTCCACAATAGCTAAAACATGGAAAGAGCCTAAGTGTCCATCAACAGATGAATGGATCAAGAAGATGTGGTTTATCTATACCATGGAATACTACATGGCAATGAGAAACAATGAAATCTGGCCATGTGTAGCAACATGGATAGGACCTTGAGGGTGTTATGCTGAGCGAAATAAGTCAGGCAGAGAGACAAATATCATATGTGTGTACGTATAGGAGGATTAGGAGGAAGCTTAACAGAGGACCAAGGGGGAGAAGAAGGGCGGAAATGGTGGGGAAAAGGGGGAGAGGCAAACCATGAGAGACTCTTGAATGCTGACAAAAACTGAGGACTGGTGGATGTGGGGGGGAGGAGGGGTGGGCATGGAGGAGGACACTTGTGGGGATGAGCACTGGGTGTTATGTGGAAACTAATTTGACAATAAACTATTTGTAAAAAAAAAAAAAAAAAAATGTCTGGTAGAATTCCCCAGGGAAGCCATCAGGTCCGGGGCTCTTATTTGTTGGGAGATTTTTGATAAGCGATTCGATTTCTTCACTCGTTATGGGTCTGTTCAGATTTTCTATTTCTTCCCGTGTGAATTTTGGTAGTGGGTGTGTGTTTAGGAATTTGTCAATTTCTTTTAAGTTGTTCAATATTTTGGCAATAATTTTTCATAGTATTCCCTGATAATTGCTTGTATTTCTGAGGGGTTGGTTGTAATAAGTCCATTTTCATTCATGATTTTGTCTATTTGGGTGCTCTCTCTTTTCTTTTTGAGAAGCCTGGCTAGAGTTTGTCTATTTTGTTTATATTTTCAAAAAACCAACTCCTGGTTTCATTGATCTGTTCAATTGTTTCTTTGGTCTCTATGTTGTTTATTTCTGCTCTAATTTTTACTATTTCTCTTCTTCTACTGGGTTTGGGGCGTTCTTGTTGCTCTGCCTCTAGTTCCTTTAGGTGAGCTGTTAGATTTTGGACTTGTGCTTATTCTAATCTCTTGAAATAGGCCTGGAGAGCAATGTACTTTCCTCTTAGGACTGCCTTTGTACATCCCATAGATTTTGGATTGTTGTGTTTTCATTTTCATTTATTTCCATATACTTTTTAATTTCATCCCTAATTGCCTGATTGGCCCATTCATTCTTTAGTAGAGTGTTCCTTAACCTCCACGTTTTTGGAGGTTTTCCAGACTTCTTCCTGTGATTGATTTCAAGTTTCTTAGCATTATGATCTGACAGTGTGCATGGTATTATCTCAATTCTTTTATTTTTATTGAGGGCTGCTTTATGTCCCAGTATGTGATCTATCTTGGAGAATGTGCCATGCGCACTTGAGAAGAAAGTAAATTTCCTGTCGTCAGGATGTAAAGTTCTAAATATATCCGTCAGATCCATCTGGTCCAACGTGTCTTTCAAGTCCATTATTTCTTTTTTTTTTTAATTTTTTTTAATGTTTTATTTATTTCTAGGAGAGAGAGAGAGAGTCAGCGTGAGCAGGGGAGGGTCAGAGAGAGAGAGGGAGTCACAGACTGAAACAGGCTCCAGGCTCTGAGCTGGCAGTCAGCACAGAGCCCGACGCGGGGCTCGAACCCACGAACCGCGAGATCATGACCTAATCGAAAGTCAGACGCTTAACCAACTAAGCCACCCAGGTGCCCTCAAGTCCATTATTTCTTTAGTATTTTCTGCCAGTTGGACTCATCCATTGCTGTAAGCTGAGTACTAAAGTCCCCTGATATTAGCACATTCTTATCACTGCAAGCTTGTTTCTGTTTGTGATTAATTGTTTTAGATATTTAGGTGCTCCCATATTCAGTGCGTAGACATTTATGATTGTTAGTTCTTCCTGATGGATGGACCCTGTAATTATTATGTAGTGCCCTTCTTCATCTCTTGTGATTGTCTTTAATTTAAAGTCCAGTTTGTCTGATATAAGTATCGCTACTCTGGCTTTCTTTTGATTTCCTGTAGCCTGATATATATTTCTCCATCCCCTTACTTTTAATCTGAAGGTATCTTCCCGTCTAAAATGAGTTTCTTGTAGACAGCATATAGATGGATTTTGTTTTTTTATCCATTCTGCTACCCTGTGTCTTTTGATTGGAGCATTCAGCCCTTTTACATTCAGTGTTATTATTGAAATATGTGGGTTTAGAGTCTTTGTATCTTTTGTAGGGTTCATGTTTGTGGTGGTGTCTCTGGAATCTTTGTTCCTTGCAACCTTTCCTTCAGAGCATCCCCCTCAGGATTTCTTGCAGGGCTGGCTTCGTGGTGACAAATTCTTTCAATTTCTGTTTATTTTGAAAGGTTTTTATCTCTCCTTCTATTTTGAATGACAGGCTTGCTGGATAGAGGATTCTTGGCTACATATTTTTACTGTTCATCACACTGAAGATCTCCTGCCATTCCTTTCTGGCCTGCCAAGTTTCAGTAGATAGGTCTGTCACCACTCTGATAGGTTTCCCTTTGTATGTTAGGGCCCTTTTCTCCCTAGCT
>JAESUZ010005056.1:0-20000 GCA_017311185.1 Proteles cristata cristata
TGATCCCACACACCGTGAGATCATGTCCTGAGCCAAAGTCAAATGCTCAACCTCTGAGCCACCAAGTCACCCCTCATCCCATCGTTCTTAAAGCCCATTGGGTATAGCTGTTCATATATCCTACTTTCAGCTCTAGAAATTTGACGTGATTCTTCATGATTTCCCTTTCTCCCAGCATCACATGTATGTTTTTCTTTAATTCCTGATCATATTAATAATTGCTCTTTTCACATTGTCAGCTCTTATTTGGGGGCTTTGGCTGTAGACCGATTATTATCTTAGTCATGAGTCTGATTTCCCTGCTCAGTTGAAAATTGAGTAATTTTGGATTGGAGGCCGGACATGAGGCAGCGACAGTGTTGAACATCTGGATTTTGTTATCTCCTTCTTATGAATACTGAATGTCATTTTGGAAATCAGTTAATTTATGGCACAGCTTACTCTTCTCTAGATTTTACATTTTTATTGTGGTAAGATGTATAACACATGGTATGTACCATTTTCCATACTTATTTTTAAGCCCTGATGGATGAATTGAGATTAGCATTTGCTGGAGTGCCTGGGTGGCTTAGTCGGTTGCGCGTCCGACTTTCGCTTAGGTCATGATCTCATGGTTCGTGGGTTCGAGTTCCCCGTCGGGCTCTGTGCTGACTGCTAGCTCAGAGCCTGGAGCCTATTTCAGAGTCTGTGTCTCCCTCTCTCTCTGACCCTCCCCTGCTCACGCTGTCTCTCTCTCTCCTAGAAATAAATAAAAATATTAAAATAAAAGAGATTAGCATTTGCTATAGAGCCATGTTGTGAGACTTGCCAGTGATGTGTGACCATTCATGGAGTCTCAAGACCCATGTATTGGTAATATTGGTGTGTTATACTGAAAGATGACTCTGAGTGACACATTTGACTTTGTACTGGAACTCACCGTGACTTTAGTTAGACTATAGATCAGCTATTACTTTTTCATCTTGAAAGAAGTTAACATTCCTTGAAAACATGGTATACAGGCGACAATGTCAGGAGGGCCTATGAGGAAGTCATCAGCGATTGGCCAGCTAAGCTGCCTAGTGATTGGCCCCTTGAGCAAATCCACCTGAGAGAGTCCAGGCATCATGTGACATCATAAAAAGGCACTGTGATGCACCAGGTTTGTTATAGAAGCCAGTGAAGGCCCAGGTAGCACTGAGGAGAGAGATGGCACTTCAGCCACAGCTCTTCCTATTATTCCTTCTTTTAACTGCCCTGTACCTTTCCCTTTCAGATGGCAACTCTCCTGCCCACTACTCCTGTCACAGGGCCTCTTGCTAACTCTCTATACTCTAGATTCATGGTTGCCCCAAATTTCTGCCCCTCTTTGTCTTGAGAGGCTGTGTACCTGCACCCAGTGACCCCTGGACCCACTTCCCACTGTGAGGATGGAAAAGCCAATTAAGAGTAAGTATTCCCATTTGGCAGGTGGGAGTGGGGCACAGGGTATCAGGGTACAGTGGATTCTGAGCCAGCTGAGGGGATCCTTCCCAAAACTGTGGCCACAACGAGGCTCAGCACAGGAGAGCTGAGGACATGACCTAAGAAATCATTGCAAACCCTGCTACCCAAGATTCCAATTCAGCTCAGCACAAGGCACATAAATGTGCTGAACATCGGATTCCCAGATGTGCACAATGTGAACAATGCCCACAGACAACAGGCAGAGAGGGAATGTTTTAATAAAACTAAGTCCTGGAAGAAGGAGTCACCACAACATTGCACACAACAGGAGTCCTTGGTACACAGGCCCAGAGACCATGAGCTCTCTAATCCAGCTCAGTATTGGACAAACACATCCCCCAGATACTGGGCTGGCCAGGAGACGACATACCCAGCATAGCACAGTACGATTGGGTACCCAGAACAATAGACTTCCCAGAAGCCTCCCTACCATGAGACTTGCATCCTAACTTATCAGTGGGCAAAGGAGTCCCCTGCACCTGACATGACCAGAGGTTCTCGAACAATGAGCCCTTCAAGCCAGGAGTGAGGGGAGTTGAGTGCCCAGGACCCTGGGCTTGCCAAAGGGGCCTTCAGAGCATCAGCCTTCCAACTGAGCAGAGCACAGGGCAATCAAGTGTCCAGAATACTGAGCCTGCCAAGAGCCATCAGACCATGACACCTTCAACCCAGGTCTGCCGTAGGCCAAGGGGTCACCTAGACTATGTATTCATCATGTGCCCTTGGACGGAGAGCCTTCCAATCCAGCAAAGCACAAGGAAATCAAGTCCCCTGGGCACTGGGATTTCCAGGACCCTTCACCACGAGGCCTCCAACCCAGCTCTTCCCTGGGCCAAGGTGACACCTGGATAGTGGGCTTACACATTCCCTTGAGCATAGAGGACTTCAGTCCAACTCAGGAGTAGACCAAGGGTTGTCTGGAACATGTGCTTCGGACCTGGAGGGCTCCAAATCAACTCAGCACTTTGCCAGTGACTCACCTAGACAGTGGACTTAACATGTGCCTTAGGACCTGGAGCCCTACGACCCAGATTATCACCAGGCCAAAGTGTCACCTGACTATGGGTGCACCATGGGCCCTTGGACTCAGAGCCCTCCAATCCATCTCTGTGCTTGGCCAAGGAGTCACCTAGGCAGTGTGCTCACCATGTGCCAGGACATCGAGAGCTCCAAACATGTTCATTACTAGGCCAACGAGTCACCTGGAGAGTGTCTCACCATGGAACCTGTGACTTGGATCCCTGCAACAGAGCAGAGCACAGGGAAGTCTAGTCCCCGGAACACTGGGTTTGCCACAAGGCTGCATGCTACAAGCCCTTCACATTAACTCTGCATTAGGCCAAGTAGTCTCCTGTAGAGTGGACTCAACACAGGACCTTGTAACCAGAGCCCTCTAATCAAACAGAATCCAGGGAAAACAAACACTGGGGTTTCCAGTTGTCCCCAGGCTATGAGACCTACAGGCCAGACCAGGACATCACCCAAATGTCCATTGGACCCCTGGCCAAATGGGAGTCTTCAATCCATGAACCACCATCTCAGCCTAGCACTGGGCAAAAAACCTCACAGGGACACTAGCCTTACCCAACCCCACCCCCGACTTGGAGCCCTCCAAACCAGCAGAGAAGTGGGCAATCATGTTACCAGAACATCAGTCCCACTGGTTTTCCTGTGACTCCAAGCTCTTGCCTGCAGCTTGCCACTGGGCCAATGAGTCCTCTGGATATTGTGCTGACCAGGGGATACTTCACCCAAATTTCCAGCAGGGCACAGGACAATTAAGTCCCTTCTCAGCTAGGACTGACATCAACTTAAGTCCTTGTGGTCTGTCATCTGAACAGTTTTCAAATATTTTGGAGGGTTCTCCTCAGAAGAAACTCACACCAGTCCCTAAAAGATGATACAGACTGGTGGTTTGCAGACTGCATTAAACTTTATGGCAGAAGAATGAGGAGCTGGGAATGAGTTGTAGAGCACAAAGGAGTCATTGGCTGAGGTCCTCCAGATTAAAGAGACTTGCTACTACCTGGAGAGGTGCAGGCCTTAGTAGAAGAGGCCAAGCAGTGTGGTGAGGGACAGGCTTACCTCCATGAGGTGGAGAGATGTTTTGTGCCCATGAAGGACCTCCTGGAAGAGTTTGCCTTCCAAGCAGTGTTTTCCAAGGGGTGATGTCCTCCCTCCCACCCAAGATGGCACAAAAGGGGGGCTGGGAAAATGTAATCATCTCCAGGAGTTGGGGCGTGGCATGAGTTTACAATTTGAGTTTTACATAATTTAAAATGGTAATTTCAGAGGCTGTTGGTAAGATGGTGGAGAAGTAGGGAGTTCCATGCATCTCTCAAAGAAGGGCTGAAGCCAAAGGACTCTAAACCGCATGAGTCTGGAAGAAAAGAGATAGAGTTCACTAAGAAGACAGCCTCATAGGGCTTTCAGAGAGAGAGATATCATCTCTAATTGTGGAGCTTTCTTTGGGGTGGATGTCCCATTCCCAGAAATTCCTCCCAGGAAAAACGGTAACCAAAGGATGCAGTCGGCATCAGGAGGAACCTATCCCGTGCTCGGAAGTGTCCTAGGTCCCAGAAGTTCCCTCCAGGATGGACGGTATGCAAGGGATGCAGTAGGCATGAGGAGGAACTGGTCCCTTGCTCAGTCCCCTGCTCAGAACCCTGCTAGGAAGTGCCCTGGCTTGCGGTATTACATTTCAGGCAGTATCATCAATGCATACAGAGTAACAGCTTGAAACGCAGCTGGGTGTGGGACATATAACATGACCCACCTTGGCTGTACTGGCAGTATAGTGAGATCAGACCCAAAGGAATGATTTAGAATACCTGACTCGAGAAAGGACTGGGGGTGGTCGCCATTTTTCTCCCCACAGCCACCAATGTGGGGCCTCAGGTAGTGCCCAGGGGACCCACAGTGGAAGCAAGATCCACCTACACCAAACCATGCCCATCTGGGCTGGGTAGCTACTTTTTTACCAGAGCTGGATAGAGGCTGTGGAGACAACCCCTCCCCCAAGATCAGCACTGATGCATTGCCATGATTAACTCTAGATCAATTCTTTTATTTTTAATGTTGTATTTATTTCTCAGAGAGAGAGAGACAGAATGAGAAGGGCAGGGTCAGAGTGAGAGGGAGACATAGAATCTGAAGCAAGCTCCAGGTTCTGAGCTAGCTGTCAGCACAGAGCCCTAGACTTGGGGTTCAAGCCCATGATCCATGAGATCATGACCGAGCAATCTTACCGATAAGAATGTGATAATTGCAGGGGCCTTTAATGCTCCACTTACAGCAATGAATAGATCAACTATGCAGAAAATCACTAAAGAAACAAAGGATCTGAAGGACACATTGGACCAAATTGACTTGACAGATATATTTAGAACTCTACACTGGTACATTCTCCAAGATAGATCACATACTGTGACATAAAGCAGCCCCCTAAATATAAAAGAACTGACATCATAACATGCACACTTCCAGGTCACAATGCTATGAAACTTGAAATCAACCACAGGAAAAAGTCTGGAAAACCTCCAATAACATGGATGTTAAAGAACACCCTACTACAGAACGAATGGGCCAACCAGACAATTAGAGAAGAAATTTAAAAATATATGGAAACAAATGAAAATGAAAATACAATAATCCAAACTCTTGGGGATGCAGCAAAGGCAGTACTGAAGAGGAAAATACATTGCAATCCAGGCCTATTTTCCAGAAACTAGACAAAGTGCAAATACGAAATCTGACAGCACACCTAAAGGAGCTAGGAGCAGAGCTGCAAGAACACCCCAAGCCCAGTAGAAGAAGAGAAATAATAAGGGAATAAACAATATAGAATAAAAAAAAACAGTTGAACAGATCAATGAGACCAAGAGTTGGTTTTTTGAAAAAATAAACAAAATTGATAAGCCTCTAGCCAGGCTCCTCAAAATGAAAAGACAGAGCACCCAAACAGACAAAATCACGATTGAAAATGGATTTATTACAACCAATCCCTCAGAAATACAAGCAACTATCAAGGAATACTATGAAAAATTACATGCCAACAAACTGGACAACCTAAAAGAAATGGACACAATCCTAAACACCACAATTCAAATGGGAAGATAGAAAATCTGAACTGACTCTTAACTAGTGAAGGAAATTGAATCAGTTATCAAAAATCTCCCAACAAATAAGAGCCCTTGACCAGATGGCTTCCATGGGGAAATCTACCAGACATTTAAATCAGAGTTAATACCCATTGTTCTCAAGCTGTTTCCGAAAACAGAAATGGGAGGAAAAATTTCGGACTCATTCTCCAAAGACAGCATCACTTTCATTCCCAAACCAGACAGAGACCCCCCCCGACAAAAAAAAAAAAAAGAGAACTACAAGCCAATATCCTTGATGAATACAGATGCAAAAATCCTCAACAGAATACTAGCAAATCGATTCAACAGCATAAAAAAAGAATTATTCACCATGAACAAGTAGGATTCATTCCTGGCTTACAGGGCTGCTTCAGTATTGGCAAATCGATCAATGTGATACATCACATTAACAAAAGAAAAGATAAAAACCATATGATCCTGTCAATAGAGGCAGAAAAAGCATTTGACAGAATACAATATCCTTTTTTTAATACAAACCCTCAAGAAAGTCGGGAGAGAAGGAACTTACTTAAACATCATAAAAGGCATTTATGAAAAGCTCACAGCTAATATACTCAATGGGAAAAAACTGAGAGCTTTCCCCTTGAGATCAGGAACACGACAAAGATGTCCATTCTCACCACTGTTGTTTAACATAGTGCTGGAAGTCGTAGCATCATCAATCAGACAACAAAAGGAAATTAAAAGCATCAGAATTGGCAAAGATGAAGTCAAACTTTCACTTTTCACAGGTGACATGATACTCTACATGGAAAACCCAACAGACTCCACCAAAAGGCTGCTAGAACTGATCCAGGGTACAAAATCAACATACATAAATTGGTTGCGTTTTTATAGAGCAATAATGAAGCAACAGAAAGAGAAATCAAGAAATTTATCCCATTTACAATTGCACCCAAAACCATAAAATACCTAACCAAAGATGTAAAAGATCTGTATGTTTAAAACTATAGACCAGTCAGAGTGGCTAAAATGAGCAAATGAGAGGACTCTAGATGCTGGCGACGATGTGGAGAAATGGGCACCGTCCTACACTGTCAGTGGGAACTTAAAGTGGTGCAGCTCCTCTGGAAAACAGTGTGGAGGTTCCTCAAAAAATTCACAGTAGATGGGGCGCCTGGGTGGCGTAGTCGCTTAAGCGTCCGACTTTCGCTTACGTCATGATCTCGCGGTTCGTGGGTTCGAGCCCCGCATCGGGCTCTGTGCTGGCTGCCAGCTCAGAGCCTGGAGCCTGTTTCAGCCTGTGACTCCCTCTCTCTCTGACGCTCCCCTGCTCACGCTGTCTCTCTCTCTCTCCTAGAAATAAATAAAACATTAAAAAAAAAATTCACAGTAGAACTGCCCTATGACCCAGCAATAGCACCGCTAGGAATTTGCCCAAGGGATACAGGAGTGCTGATGCATTGGGGCACATGGACCTCAATGTTCATAGCAGCACTCTCAACAATAGCCAAAACATGGAAGGAGCCTAAATGCCCATCAACTGATGAATGGATCAAGAAGATGTGGTTTATCTATACGATGGAATACTACCTGGCAATGAGAAAGAATGAAATCTGACCATGTGTAGCAACATGGATGGACCTTGAAGATGTTATGCTAAGCGAAATAAGTCAGGCAGAGAAGGACAAATACCATATTCTTGCATGTATCGGAAGATTAGGAGGAACTTAACGGAGGACCATGGGGGAGAAGAAGGAGAAAAATAGTGGGGGAGAGGGAGGGAGACAAATCATGAGAGACTCTTGAATGCTGAGAACAAACTGAGGGCAGATGGGGTGGGGGGAGGGGAAGGGGGTGATGGACATGGAGGAGGGCACATGTGGGGATTATAGAAACTAATTTGACAATAAACTATTTAAAAAATAAAATGAAATAAAATAAATCCCAGTCGATAGTGTAAATTATTATTATTATTTTTTAATGTTTTATTTATTTTTAGGGGAGAGACAGCGTGAGCAGGGGAAGGTCAGAGAGAGAGGGAGATACAGACTCTGAAACAAGCTCCAGGCTCTGAGCTGGCAGTCAGCACAGAGCCCGACGCGGGGCTCGAACCCACGAACCGCGAGATCATGACCCAAGCGAAAGTCGGACGCTTAACCGACTAAGCCACCCAGGCGCCCCAATAGTGTAAATTATTTTTAAATACAGTGCTGAATTCTGTTTGGTAATTTTTTTGAGGATTTTTTGCATCTATTTTCTTCAGGGATTTGGGGCTATCGTTTTATTTGTTTTTGTAGTGTTTTTTTTTTTTCTGGTGTAGATATTATAATTTTGGCCTTGTGGAATGAATTTGTAAATTTTCTTTCCTTTTCTGTTCTTTTTGGGACAATTTGAGAATAATAACTAATAACTTGTCTTTAAATGTTTGTTGGATAGGGCACCTGGATGGCTCAGTTGGTTAAGCATCCAACTTCGGCTCAGGTCATGATCTTTGGTTTGTGAGCTCGAGCCCCACTTCGGGCTCTGTGCTGATAGTTCAGAGCGTGAAGCCTGCTTCGGATTCCATATCCCACTCTCTGCCCCTGCTCCACTCATGCTCTGTCTCTCTCTTTCTCAAAAATAAAAGTAAACATTAAAAGAAATTTGATGCTTGGTAGAATTTACCTCTGAATCTATATGGTCCTGCGGTCTGCTTTTTGAGTGATTTTTTTTTATTAGTGAGTCAATTTCATAATGAAAACTTTGAGATTTTCTATTTTTTTCCTGATTCAGTTTGGAAGATTGTGTTTCTCATAATTTATCAATGTATTCCACATTGTTCAATTTATTTGCATATAATTTTCATAATATTCTCATAATTCTTTACATTTTTATGTTGTTGGTTCTTATTCTCCTTATTCATTTATTATATTATTTATCTGAATCCTCTTTTTTTCTTGATAAGATGAGCTCAATTTCTGAGTTTTATCCAGTTCCCAATT
This sequence comes from Proteles cristata cristata, assembly GCA_017311185.1. NCBI lineage: Eukaryota > Metazoa > Chordata > Mammalia > Carnivora > Hyaenidae > Proteles > Proteles cristata. Next base: position 8,573 of record JAESUZ010005056.1, read on the forward strand.
GAGTTTAATCATTTTTAAAAATCTTTTCTAAGAACTAACCGTTGATTTTATTGATCTTTCCTAATTTTTTCTTAGTTAGTATTCACAGTTAGTTAGTGTACTTATTTTAACCTTTGCAACCACAAGGTGCTGGGACTGTTATTGATGGCCTGGTGCATAATAAGCTGGCAAATCATACAGTAGGGAGTCCCCTCTTCTCTATACTTATGTAGTAAATCTTATGTTTTGTACTATTTATACTAGATTTATTTTTTCATTTTTTACTAGTTTATTTTATTTTATTTTGTTTTTTTACTTTTAGTGAGAAAAAGAGCACTTCCACATGGCAGGGGAGAGGAACAGAGGGAAAGAGAGAGAGATAGTATTATGCAGAATCCATGCTCAGTGCGGAGTCTGTTGCAGGACTCAATGCCAGGACCCTGGGATCATGACCTGAGCCAAAATCAAGAGTGAGATGCTTAAACGTTTGAATCACCCAGGCATCATTTTCCCCAGTTTTTTAACATGAAATTTAGATAGCTGATTTTGAAACTTTGCTTTCATTATCATTCTGTTCTAAATATTTTCTAATTTTTCTTGTGATTTGTTTTCTTTGACCATGGGTTAGTAGAAGTGTGTTACTTATTTTCCAAACATTTGAGGGCTTTTTGAAATACCTTCCATTGTCATTGATTTCTAATTTTATTCTTCCGAGGTCAGAAAACATACTTTGTATTATTTCAACCTATTCAAATTTACTGAGAAATATTTTATGGCCAAGTATATGGTCTATCTTGGTGAACATTTTACATACTCTTGAAAATAATGTGTATTCTGCAGTTGTCTGGTATAGCATTCTATAAAGGTCAATGATGTAAAAAAATCTTATGTTTTGTAAACATTTTATAATTCTAAAGCAATTATTTACCCAAAAATTTGAGGGAAACGTACAGATATGCTTTCTGTTTTCACACATGCATCGCTTCCTCCAATATTAGCATCTTCTACTGGAGTGGTACATTTGGTACAAGTGATGAACATACATTGGCACATCATAATCACCCAAAGCCCAAAGTATACATTTTTGTTTCCTTATGGTGTTGTACATTTTGTGGGTATGGAGAAATGTATAATTGTTTGTATGCACCATTATAGAATCATGCAGTGTGTCCCCATTGTCCTAAAAGTCTTCTGTATTCCAAATATTCATCCCCACTCTTCTTGTAAGCTGTGGCAACAACAATTTTTTTCTCTCTTTAATTTTCTTATTTATTTATTTATTTATTTATTTATTTATTTACTTTTATTTTTTTAAATAGTTTATTGTCAACTTGGTTTCCATATAACACCCAGGGTTCATCCTCAAAAGTGCCCTCTTCCATCCCCATCGGCCCCCCACACATACCCATCAGTCCTCAGTGTGTTCTCAGCATTCAAGAGTCTCTCATGGTTTGCCACCCTCCCTCTCCCCCACTATTTCCCCCGTCTTCTCCCCCAATGTCCTCCATTAAGTTCCTCCTAATCCTCCTATACCTGCAAACATATGGTATTTGTCCTTCTCTACCTGACTTATTTCGCTCAGCATAACACTCTCAAGGTCCAACCATGTTGCTACACATGGCCAGATTTCATTTTTCTAATTGCCATGTAGTATTCCATTCTATAGATAAACCACATCTTGATCCATTCATCCGTTGATGGACACTTAGGCTCTTTGATGTTTTGGCTATTGAGAGTGCTGCGATGAACATTGCAGTGCATGTGCCCCTATGCATCAGCACTCCTGTATCCCTTGGATAAATTCCTAGCAGTGTTATTTCTGGGTTCTAGGGGAGTTCTACTGTGAATTTTTTGAGGAACCTGCACACTGTTTTCCAGAGGGGCTGTACCAGTTTACATTCCCACCAACAGTATAGGAGGATGCCCGTTTCTCCACATCCTCACCAGCATCTAGAGCCTTCTGATTTGCTTATTTTAGCCACTCTGACACGTATGAGGTGGTATCTCAGTGTGGTTTTGATTTGTATTTCCCTGATGAGGAGGGATGCTGAGCATCGTTTCATGTGTCTGTTGGACATCTGGATATCCTCTTTGGAGAAGTGTCTGTTCATATCTTCTGCTCATTTCTTCACTGGGTTGTTTGTTTTTCGGGTGTGGTGTTTGGGGAGTTCCTTATAGATTTTGGATACTAGCTCTTTATCTGATGTGTCATTTGCAAGTATCTTTTCCCATTCCGTTGGTTGCCTATTGGTTTTATGGATTGTTTCCTTTGCCGTGCAGAAGCTTTTCATCTTGATGAAGTCCCAATAGTTCATTTTTGCTGTGGATTCCCTCGCTTTTCAGGGTGTGTCAAGTAAGAAATGGCTGCTGTGGAGGTCAAGGAGGTTGTTTTCTGCTTTCTCCTCCAGGGTTTTGATGGTTTCCTGTCTCACGTTCAGGTCCTTTATCCATTTTGAGTTTGTTTTTGTGTAGGGTGTGAGAAAATGATCTAGTTTCATTCTTCTGCATGTTGCTGTCCAGTTCCCAGCACCATCTGTTAAAGAGGCTGTCTTTTTTCCCATTGGATCCTCTTTCCTGCTTTGTCAAAGATTAGTTGGCTGTACACTTTTGGGTCCAATTCTGAGTTCTCAATTCTATTCCATTGGTCTATGTGTCTGTTTCTGTGCCAATATCATACTGTCTTGTTGATTACAGCTGTGCAGCAGAGGCTAAAGTTTGGGATGGTGATGCCCCGATTTTGGTTTTCTTCTTCAATATTACTTTGGCTATTCGGGGTCTTTTGTGGTTCCATACAAATTTTTGGATAGTTTGTTCTAGTTTTGCGAAGTATGCTGATGCAATTTTGATTGGGATTATGTTGAATGTGTAGATTGCTTTGGGTAGTAATGACATTTTAACTATATTTATTCTTCCAGTCCACGAGCATGGAATGTGTTTCCATTTCTTTGTGTCTTCTTCAATTTCCTTCATAAGTTTTCTGTAGTTTTCATCATACAGATCTCTTATATCTTTGGTTAGGTTTATTCCTAGGTATTTTACATTTTTTTGTGCAGTTGTGAATGAGATCATTTTCTTGATTTCTCTTTCTGTTGCTTCATTGTCGGTGTATAAAAATGCAACCGATTTCTGTACGTTGATTTTGTTCCCTGAAACTTTGCTGAATTCTTGCATGAGTTCTAGTAGGCTTTTGGTGGAGTCTGTCAGGTTTTGTATGTAGAGTATTATTTCGTTTGCGAAAAGTGAAAGTTTCACTTCCTCTTCGCCAATTCTGATGCGTTTGATTTCCTTTTGTTGTCTGATGGCTGATGTTAGTAATTCCAGTACTATGTTAAAGAAAGGTAGTGAAAGTGGACATCCCTGTCGTGTTCCTGACCTCAGGGGGAAAGCTCTCAGTTTTTCCCCGTTGAGGATGATGTTAGCTGAGGACTTCTCATAGATGACTTTTTTTTGATGTTTAAGTAACTTCCTTCTATACCGACTTTCTCGAGGGTCTTTATTAAGAATGGATGCTGTATTTTGTCAAATGCTTTTTCTGCATATATCGACAGGATCATATGGTTTTTATTTTTTCTTTTGTTGATATGATGTATCCCATTGATTTATTTGTGAATGTTGAACTAGCCCTGTAACCCAGGAATGAATCCCCCTACATCTTTGTGGATCATTCTTCTTATGTGCTGATGGATTCGATTTGCAAGTATCTTGTTGAGAATTTTTGCATCCATATTCATCAAGGATATTGGCCTGTAGTTCTCTTTTTTTGCTGGGTCTCTGTCTGGCTTTGGAATCAAATTGACGCTGGCTTCATTAAATGAGTCCAGAAGCTTTCCTTTCCTTTTTTTTTGGGGGGGGGAATAGCTTGAGAAGAATTGTTATTAATTGTGTTTTAAATGTCCTGTAGAAATCCCCAGGGAAGCCATCAGGTCCAGGGCCCTTATCTTTTGGGAGATATTTGATAACTGATTCGATTTCCTCACTAGTTATGGGTTTGTTCAGGTTTTCTATATCTTCCTATGTGAATTTTGGTAGTGTGTGGGTGTTTAGGAATTTGTCCTTTTCTTTTAAGTTGTCCAATTTGTTGGCATATAATTTTTCTTAGTATTCCCTGATAATTGTTTGTATTTCTGAGGTGTTGGTTGTAATCATTCCATTTTCATTCCTGATTTTATCCATTTGAGTGTTCTCTCTTTTCTTTTTGAGAAGCCTGGCTAGAGGTTTGTCAATTTTGTTTATTTTTTCAAAGAACCAACTCTTGGTTTCATTGATCTGTTCCACTGTTTCTTTGATTTCTATATTGTTTATTTCTGCTCTGATTTTTATTATTTCTTTTCTTCTTCTGGGTTTGGGGTGCTCTTGTTGCTCTCCCTGTAGTTGATTTAGTTGCACTGTTAGATTTTGCACTTGCATTTGTGTAATTTCTTGAAATAGGCCTGGAGTGCAATGTACTTTCCTTTTAGGATTACCTTTGCTGCATTCCCATAGAGTTTGAATTCTTGTATTTTCATTTTCAGTTGGTTTCCATATAATTTTTAATTTCTTCTCTAAATGTCTGATTGACCCATTCATTCTTTAGTAGAGTGTTTTTTAACCTCCATGTTTTTGGAGGTTTTCCAGACCTCTTCCTGTGATTGATTTCGAGTTTCATAGCATTGTAATCTGAAAGTGTGCATGGTATGATCTCAATTCTTTTATATTTATTGAGGGCCATGCAGCTCTTTTAAATACAAGGATACCTTTCCATGTCATTGAAACTGCTTATGTTCCCAATAGAAAATACACACCTTTTCATGTCTGATCAGGATATTTTCAATATCAGATGCTTTGGAAAATGTCCTTGAATAATTTTGCACCAATATTACCACACTATTTGTTCTGAATAGAGGCATAATTATTTTATCCGAATAATTCAATACAAGAAAAATTTAGCTTTATTATTTATTCTTGTTTTTTATTCTCCTGAAAGGAAAGAGTGTTCACTTTTTTATGTGAAAAAATTTTTACAGGTAGTGTTCTTGACTCAAACTCAGAATGTTATTACTGAGGTAAAACATTCCACTGTAATCACCTGATATATGTAATTTTATAGCTGAGACATTGTATATCTGATTGAACGGCTATTTTTCTTTTTTAAAATCTTTTTTTTTAATGTTTTATTTATTTCTAGGAGAAAGAGAGAGACAGCGTGAGCAGGGGAGGGTCAGAGAGAGAGGGAGTCACAGACTGAAACAGGGTCCAGGCTCTGAGCTGGCAGTCAGCACAGAGCCCGACGCGGGGCTCGAACCCACGAACCGCGAGATCATGACGTAAGCGAAAGTCGGACGCTTAACCGACTACGCCACCCAGGCGCCCCTGAACGGCTATTTTTCTAAATGTTTAATCTATTATGTGACAAGTTTTTTTCAATGGCAGAACTAAAGCTTTAATAGTTGCCACTAACATATATCTGTACCTACAGCACATTTGAGATCTGCTATTATGTTGGACCCTAGAGAAGTACTAAAATAACATTAGCTTAACGGTACAATGCTATCCGAAATTTAAGAACCACAGTCCATTAAAACAACATTTGAGTCTTGAGCACTAGCATATGTGTAATTATTTAATAATTTTCTATGTAAATTGTTAAAAAATATAAGACATATCACAAGCCATATTCTGAAGAGAGAAAATAAAATATATTCAGTAAAACAACATAGATAAAATTTTTAAGATTTTCTTTCACTTCCTTATGGGATACATGGTTGGCCACCTCTAACTTATGGTCACTCTCTCTAAATGACCATCACATACCAAAAAAGCATTTTTGCTAGATCGACAAATAATGTCTTTTTCCAGTGACACTCTTGAGGACATTGTTACTGAGCCTGGACAAAAGAGCACCATGTTTCCCAAAGATTAGAGTTGAGAAATAAAGTGCAAGACACTCACTTAAATTTCAATTTCAGGGAAATAATGAATAATTATTTTAGCATATGTATGTGCCAACTATCACATACACATATTACATGTAGGGATTCAAGTATTGCATAATTATACCAAAAACGATATTGCTTTCTGAATTTTAATCTTCTCTGCATCCTCTATTCATATTCAGTGAGTCTGGCAATGCTACTGATGGAGTCCAGCTCCAGGAGGTCCAGGGGTCCCTGAAGAATGGACGGTTGTTGACGAGAGAAGGATGAAAGAGAGACGAGAATCTTTCTGGTCACCAGGCAGGCATATCTGCACTGTCTGAGATTCAACTTTATTTTATGATTAAGTGTTTGGGAGACAGCACAGAAGTGTCATTCTGATGATAAATTCTTTGATCAGTAAAATCTTTCCAGAACATTGATATGCATAGCCTTATTATTATGATTTAGATAAGGGTACTCATGCTCATCATACGAGGAAGGAAGGTATCTTTGGCATTAAAAAATAAACAGGATAATGTTTTTAGCATAGTAAAGGCAAAAGTTAGTTCTTTGTGAGCAGGGGTCAATAGCCTGTTGATCGCTTAGTCGGAAGTATTAAGAAAAACAGGTTTTTCAGGAAATGTAATGTTTGCTCCTATCACCACAAAAGAAGTTCCTATAGTAGGTTCCTTCACAAGGTGCAATCAGCCTATCAAGGCCAGAATAAGTCACTCCGAATACCAATCAACAAGGTGCCTTGGGGAGTTGGTGCTCAAGCAGAAACGATTGAGTGGGGGTGGATATAATTTGTCAACTGACAGCAAGAGACTTACAAACTTGAGTTTTCTCAACTAGTGAGTTCAGATACGGCTCCTGACATGCTACCATGGAAAAATCATGTGATTTGAAAAACATAGTTTGTATTTGGAGAAATAGAGTATTTAAAAAATCCACAGACATCATGTAGGCTAATAAGGAAGAAATGCTGGAAACTTATAAATCTGAATGCACATATCAGCACTCACTGAGAAGAAACATCCAGGCTGTCCTGGGGCTGAGGGTGAAGTCCCTGAGGAGTCTCAGAAGACAGATAGTGCATATACAGTTTCTTCTCATTACTATGCCTTTATTTGAGGCCATCCAGAATATTTAAGCCCAATTTATATACAAAATCATAAATAATGGTGAGAAAATATCAACATTAGATAAACCCAGGACAAAACACACATCGTAAAGTCTGTGGACTAATATAAGATGCCTAAAGTAATGAGAAGGTGTAATGAAAGGAATGTCATTTACAATAACCCAAGTGATATTTCTCATTAGATAATATGTTATTTGGGAGAAAATAAAGTTTGATAAAATGTTATTCCCTCGTCTTTATCAAAATACTTACTTTTAGAGTTATAATATTTAATGAATTATGTAATTTTCATACAATTCTTTGCACACTGCCTGATGTATATATTTAATGGGATAATCTATATGACAAAATCACATCCTGCCTTCTGTATGATTATTGTATTACTCAACAACATCATTTTCCTTATTAACTTTACCACATTCTATAAAAAGCATTATGAAACCCATGACCAATTATTGACAGCATAAAGCCTGATGTGAATTGCAAGGGACAAGGTGCAGGGATGTTGGTTGGTTCCATGGCAATAGTGTCACCATGAGAAACACAGATGGAAATCCAAAGAAGGAAAAAAAATCTTTTCATTTAGATCAGTTCAATACAAACACCTTTTCAAAAGGCACAAATGCCAAAAGAATAAGTGTGTTAAGCATCAGATACCATTGAATAAGTGAAAACTATCTATTGTTCTATAATGCAGATGAAAACATGATGCTTGCTGAAAAAGATAGCATACTTTTAGGGCATTTGATTCTCAGCAATCCTGGGGAAATACGTATGCAAGGGAAGTGTCATTACTGAGGTAAGAAATGGAGAGACATTGGAGGGACTTGGTCACAAATTGTGACTTATGAATTTTGAGTAATGCTTAAAAATCACTCTAGTGGTGTTTTCTTTAATAAAAACAACCAGAAAGATACCAGCAGAGTAGAACATTCTTTTCTCAAAGACCTAGTGATGTGTTTTATCACATACTTAGCCATCACAGTACTAAGAATATGAGAATTACACCAAGTGTATCACTTATGAATTTGGAAGAAAATAGAGAGCATGTCCTTTGTGCTTCAGGAACTCTGCTTAAGGTCAGTCAAACCCATATCACAGAACTTCTTCCTAAATTCAGGAATGTCAGGGGCTTTAAATATGAATTATTTAAAGACATACCGGAAATCTTCCAACGTTCAGGTGCATAGTGACTATCTACTGACAAAGTTTCTTAAGATTTAAAGTCTTCATGGGACAAAAATAGAAAATTCGTGTCATTATCATTTTGTTTCTTCTGAATTCATACTGAATCCATGCTCAGTGTCTTTCATTTAAGGTAATAGACACTAGAAAATACCATTCCTACTGAATGGAGAAAACATTAATTTCTGAACTTCAACAACTAAATTGAAATATACTTATTACTTTTTGTGAATATATGTTTTATTGAACAAATTTCAACTGCAACTTCAAAAAGACACAAAAGACACTAAATTTCGATTTGTTTCATAGTAAGATATTACAGTGCTTTCAAATTTTACAAATTATTATTCTATTATCACAAAACAACTTTATTAGAAACTAAAATGCACAGCCATTTAAAGTTTCAGTTTACTTAGAAAATATAAAATATGAAAACTGAATTTAAGAAAATATTTCAAATATTTCCAACTGCTTTCATATAAACTAGTCATTAACTATACAGAGATTAATAAATAGCAAAGGGTGTTATAGCCAGGTCATCTTGTGTTAAGAATAAAATTATTATTTCTCTTTATCTGCAAAACATAATTATTATAAAATGTTTCATAGATATAGTTTTTGACATCCTAATTGAAAATAGTGATAACTAGAAATATGTAAAAATATACCCAAAATATGACTAAATCATTCTGAATTAGTTCATATTAATTTTGATTTGGAAACAAAATTTCAGAGAAATACATAAGTAAATTCTAGTTCAGCTAATTTGTTAACAAAAACACTCAAAAAAGTAAAAAAAATCAAATTAAAATAGAATATTGCAAAAACACAAATATTCTATAAATTTGTGAATGTATATCTTGATATTATTAATTAAATCTACCTTTAATCTGGAAACATCAACTGAAGATAGTTGTAATTCAATAAGACATGACTGAAATTATGAGAAGAGAATTCTAGCACTTCAACAAAAGAATCTTGCCTCATCCCACTTTCCATCTGAGCACTCTGTTGATGAAGCTGAGATAATGAAGCTGCTGATGAAGCTGAGAAACAATCACTTACCCAAATGTGACTTTAGAGTCTGTTTGTGGGAGATGGAACTGCAAGAAGTGGTTATAGGGAAGAGTTGTCCTCAGCTCATCTCCCCTATGCCCATAAATGTCATGTCACCTGTAGAAGCAGGACAACACTAGCTTTCGGATATGTTACAAAGGAGAGACACCAAGGGAAAAATGAAATTACCTGACTCCTGGATAACAATAGATAAAGAACACCTGGGTCCCAAACTCTTCTACATATAAGATCATTAACCTTTCTGGTAAGTTGTATTGTCTAAGCACCTGTCAACAAACCAAAAGTTTTCCAATAAGCGAAATTTCAGCACCATGTCAGATTGCCCAGTGTATCTCTGATGTTCAGGAGCTTATTGGCAGCTTTCACACATGTTCTAAATTAGTCTCTGGGTCATAACTAATGCTACAGCACATTTGTGGGAATGGAAAAAAATGTCTCCTCCACTTCACTTAAGTGAAGTAATCTTTCTTACAGGGGACTCAGCACTGAGCCAGGGGACCTTCATGGTGAGAAAAATGGAGGCTGCATTCCAAAACCTAATCTCCCACCTCTGTAGCCAGGTGCATTTAGGAAGGGGGAATAAAACCCCAAGTGGCACATAGGGTTGAGATATACATTCTCCTTGTTGAGGAATCTTATTTGACATGGAATTGTACGATCTTGTGCTGGTGTGTTCTATCACGTCAAAGCCTCATTCTACTAATTTTTTTTTCTCATAGTGCTGTTTTACTCCACCAACTCAGAAATAAAGAAATAACACTCTAGAATCTTATATAATGTTGGCTTCTGTGACTCCTGTCAAGGACAACTTTGTTATAACTAACTTTAACCTTTATCTTTACGACAGCTGCATGTATGTTTCTTTACCAAACACCATCTATTATTTGAGTAGTGCCTTTTTTTCCCTATAAACCAACGAAAAGCCTGCATCTGTATGACTTAAACTACAGTACCTACTGGAAAAATGAAAATTAAAGAGAGAGGAAAACAGTGCGGAGATTCCTCAAAAAATTCACAATAGAACTCCCCTATGACCCAGCAATAGCACTGCTAGGAATTTACCCAATTTCTGGGTGCTTTATGGAAACCAACATGATAATAAAGTATTAAAAATAAATAAAAGAGTGGCATGAAAGAGATCATATGGCATTTTGAGACAATTTTGTGGGTGTCATAAAGTGAATTGTGTTTTTCCTATTGAAAATTGAGAGCTAGTCTTTAACAATTCCCTTCTGATGTAAAGATGGATTACAGATGAAATATCCATGATTAAAGACAAAAGGGAGTGAGCCAAGTCCATGTTGAATAAATTTTTTTCATTTTTAACATTTATTAATTTTGAGAGACAGAGAGACAGTGTGAACAAGAAATGGTCAGAGGGAGAGGGAGATGCAGAATCCAAAGCAAGTTCCAGGCTCTGAGCCATCAGCACAGCTGGGGCTCGAACTCAAACCGTGAGAGCAAGACCTAAGCCAAAGTTGGACACCCAACTGACTGAGCCACCCAGGTGCCCCAAAATTTTAATAGGATTTATGGCAAAAATAATTATTCTTATCCTCTAGGATGCTGGCATGTAAATCTTCAGATCCTCAACATAAATATATTAGATTATATGATAATAGGAATGAAGGTTGTAGATTGAAGGAATATTAATAATTATTTTATTTTAAGGTGGTAGATTATGTTGAATTATCAGAATAAGCCTAATGTAATAGCAGTGGTCCCTAAATTTGGAAAAAATAAAGGAAGAAGTGAAAGTGTCACAGTATGTGTCAGAAGACTAATTTGTACATTATTTTTTCTTAATTGTCTATTTTGGTGAGCTCTTCCCCCAGTAGCATAAAATTTACTTCAGTTCAACTACACAAACACCTATGAGTCCTTTATATGGCCATTACTATTATTGGTGCTGAATATGAGATAGAATAACTTCGGATATTTACAGAATAGTAAAGCAAAACACAGAACAATAGAGCAAAAAGAAGAGGAAGAGGAAGAAGAAGGAGAGGGAGAAGAAGGAGAAAAAGAAGGGGAGAGGAAGGAAAAGAAGAAGGAGAAGGGGAAATGCATGTATTACAGGAATATAGGAAATGGGTACACATTATTACATCGTTCTGGTACGATTGAGAGTATGTTGTGTGAGATTTCT
>JAESUZ010005056.1:22500-206555 GCA_017311185.1 Proteles cristata cristata
TGTCTCTTTTTGAAATATTCTTGACAACTATATAGTTTCTTACTCTTTCCCAGTATTTTGATTTTTATTTCTCCCATTGTCTTTACTCGAACATTTTAAACATATTGCTGATATCTGTATTATATGACAGACATGTAAATTCTTCTCATCCTTTACTTATTAGCTGTCATAGATTCTGGGTCTAAAGTTCTTTCTTGTCTAACAGGAAAGCAGGATGCAGGATTAAATGTGAGAGATGGCTAATGTCTGGGAAAAGACAAAAGCCATGAATAAGGGTCCTTGCTCCATATTTATTAAGATCAGAAATAATGAATTAAGATCAGAGACAATGAATCTGTGAACATTAACTCATAGGCATGAGGGAAAGGTAGTTTTGAAGATATATGGTGTTAGGGGTTTGGGTCAATATAAACCAAAATCCTGGCACTGGGCAGATGGTTGTTAAAGGAAGACACGAGGCACCATGTCTGTTTATCTGAACTAGCCTAAGAGATAAGACAGATAGAGGATAGAACCTCAAGGTCAAAAAGGCACCTTTCTTTTGCTAATCAGCTCTGTTCAGGGCAGTCTATAGCCTTATTTACCTGTTTACCTAATTTGGTCCTTCCTTCCTGTGAAAGCAGTTGTCTGTTATAGCACTAAGTTGGGGGACATTTTCACCCTGAACACCAAATCTTGCTTACCTCATATACCTTTGTATGGGGTCTTTGCCTCCTCTCTATCCTGGGGGTCTTGGCCCTGCCCTTTCTAAACTGAGGCCTTTGCCCTACCCTCTCTATACTTATTTACCTAATTTTGTTAGGTTAACTCATCAATGCAGCCCCAGGGGGTTCCTAAACTTATTCCCCACAATTAGCTTATTTCTTTGTGTGTTTTACCTTTCATAAGATAATTGTGAAATTTGGGATTTATCACATTTGGGATGTCTTCCAGTCATTTATTTTCTTTCCTTATTCCAGTCACCCTGGGTCATCCACACAGCCTTCAGTTTCTTGTGATGAGTCAGTATCTGTATGGAGAGTAGAGTATCTGGATGGTTTTTAGTTTGATAATTCCTTTATGTCCTTCTGTTGATTTATTTCAGGTCCTGGAGTTTTTCTGTGTATTTTTTCCAGATCTATTAAACATTTTAAGTATTCTTTTTAAAAATAATTTTTAACGTTTCTTTATTATTGAGAGACAGAGAGAAACAGAGCATGAGTGTTGGAGGGGAAGAAAGAGGGGGAGGCATAGAATCTGAAGCAGGCTCCAGATTCTGAGCTGTCAGCACAGAGCCAGACATGGGACTTGAACTCACAAACTGCAAGATCATGACCTGAGCTGAAGACGGATGCTCAACCAACTGAGCCACCCTGGTGCCACAGCATTTTAAGTATTCTTATAACTCTTGAGTGATTTTAGTTATCTACATTAAAATAAGTTTTGAAATTCATATGCTTGTTACTAAAACCACAGATATCCATATTGCACACATGAGGGGGTATTTCACGTAGATATTTTGAGATAATAGTATCTTATGAGAAATTTCTATTTTAGGTATTTGGACCTTTCCCTTGACCTCCTTAGTTACCATTTAACAAAATTATTTGTATAATGTGATTATTTTCATAATACTTGAATTTATTCACGTGTTTTACAGAAATTTCTGATGGGATAAGCCTCCACTATCAATGGTTAGACTGTGCAATGTATTACTATTATGTGACATAATGTTGATAGAATTATTTTCATGAATTCAGGCCTTTTTGTTCCACCTTCCATGCTTCCTTTTTAGTACATCCATGGCCCTGCAGAAGTAAACTCAGTTTGGATTTTTTGTCTGGTAGCTTTGCAAATTTTTTACAAAAATATGCATTTAGCTAGATGTTACTTGTTGATTACACATGAATTTATAGTTTCTATTGTCATTTACAGTGATCAGAACACATGTAGAATTAATTATTTCTTTTAGGCCGAAATATTGCTATTTGAAATTATCTCTTCTGGTATTTGAAAAATGTGTCCTCCCTTTACTTGTCAAAATGCTGCCAATTTGTCTGTCTTCTGAACTATTCAAACATTCTAATAAAGTTTCTAATAAAATCAATTCTAACAAAGTTATTTATCACTCTATAAAGAATTCATTCGTTTGTTATCTCCTAATACAGTTGTAAATGTCTCAATATCTTACACAAATATTTATTTTATATATTAAATTCTTTGGTATTGTATCTATATGTATATATTTAGATATTGCCTAACTCATATGTGTAATTTTTAAACACTCTAGCTTTTTAAATTTTTATATCACACTGCCATTCTTTATTTACTATGCCATTTTATATAATTATATTTTAATGTACCTTTGTGCACTAATTATTGATGCAAAAGAGAAGGTAGAGTTAGTTCACAGTCTTGATAAATCCAAAATGAAATGGGATATTTCCCTATTTGCTTTTATTCTGTACATTGTCCCAAACAATAAATATGAATAGTGATTACAGAAGTGATAGGTATTTGGAGTGCCTGGGTAGCTCAGTTTGTTAGGTGTCTGACTCTTGGTTTTGGCTCAGGTCATGATCTCATGGTTTGTGAGTCTGAGCACCACATCAGGCTCTATGCTAATAGTGAAGAGCCTGTTTGGGATTCTCTCTCTTCTACCTCAAAATAAATAAATAAAATTAAAAAAATAAGTAGTAGGTGTATTCTTCTTCCTACAATATTACAATCTGTGACAGTGGTACTCATAAATTGCCCCGAAAGTCTCATTCTCCTACATTATTTTTCCTTATTTTTCCATCTAAACTTGCATGGAAATTTAGAAACATAGAATACTACCATTTAGAATTAAATTCCTACATAGGTACAAATAATCTAAGTGAACTCTATAAGGGATAGAATACATAAATGGACCCATAGAAAGTAAAGAGATTAGGAAAATATTTTCCCACAAAGAAAAGACCAGACCCTATGGGCTCACTGAAAGTTATCAAACAAACATTTAATAAGGAATATTTACCAGACCTTTATAAACACTTCAGATGTGAAGAAGAACTGGGAAATTTACCAATTTATTTTATGAGGTCAGTCATTATCCAGATAACAGAACCAGCAACACCATCACAAGTAACCTACAGACCATATATCTCATGAATATAGACACATCCACTTTCCAAAAAGAAAAAAATGTGTAAACTGAATCCATCATAGTATAAAAATGATTACACATTATGCACAGGTAGGATTATCTTTCAAATGCAAATTTTGGTTAATATCTAAAAATCAGTTAATGTAATGCATCATATTGGTAAATTATAGACTAAAAATAATTATTTCAATAAATATAAAAAGCATTTGACAAAACAAAGACCTGATCATTTTACTTTTATTTTATTATTTTATTTTATTTTATTTTATTTTATTTTATTTTATTTTATTTTATTTTATTTTAATTTTTCCCCAAGTTTTAATTTAGATTCCAGTTAGTTAACATACAGTGTACGGGAACCTGGGTGGCTCAGTAGGTTAAGCGTCTGACTTCGGCTCAGGTTATGATCTGACACTCTGTGGGTTCAAGCCCCGCATCGGGCTCTATGCTGACAGCCAGCTCAGAGCCTGGAGCCTGTTTTGGATTTTGTATCTCCCTCTCTCTCTGACCCTCCCCTGCTCATGCTCTCTCTCTCTGTCTCTCTCTCTCGGTCTGTCTCTCTCTCAGAAATAAATAAAACATTAAAATTTTTTTCTTAAAACATACAGTGTAATATTTGTTTCAAGTATAGAATTTAGTGATTCATTACTTACATACAACACCCAAAGCTTATAATTTAAAACCCTCAAATACTAGGTGTATAGTTACTTGTTATATCTGCCAAAGCACATCTAAGAATCATGTACAGCTAATGTAATATTTGATCATTAATAAACAGGTATTTTATTTTTTATTCTTAAAAGTTTTTAATTTAAATATAGTAAACAATGTTACATTAGTTTCAAGTGTATAACATAGTGACTCGACAACTCTATGCCATTATGCTATGCTCACTACAAGTATAGCTATCATCTGTCACCATGCAACACTATTAAAATACAACTTACTGTATTCCTTATGCTGTAACTTTTATTTTCATGACATTGTGTGACAGGGAGATTATTTCTCCCACTCACCTTCACCCATTTTGCCACCCCCAACTGTCTCCTTCTTGACAACCATCACTTTTTTCTCTATATTTATATGTGTAATTCTATTTTTTTTTTATTTCTAGGAGAGAGAGAGAGAGACAGTGTGAGCAGGAGAGGGTCAGAGAGAGAGGGAGCCACAGACTCTGAAACAGGCTCCAGGCTCTGAGCTGGCAGTCAGCACAGAGCCCGACGCGGGGCTCGAACCCACGAACCGCGAGATCATGACCTAAGCGAAAGTCGGACACTTAACCGACTAAGCCACCCAGGCGCCCCTGTGTAATTCTACTTTTTGTTTGGTTATTCATTTGTTTGGTTTTGAAATGAAGATCTGTTGTTGGACACTTGGGCTGTTTCTATTAAAAATATTGCTCACCACATTCAAGTGGGATTTATTCCACAGATGCAAGGATGATACAACAATCACAAATCAATCAACTTGATAGACACATTAACAAAACAAATGATAAAAATCATATACTCATTTCAATAGATGCAAGAAAATCATTTGATGAAATTCAAAATGTTTATAATAAATACTCTAAACAAAATAGGTTTGGAAAGGACATACCTCAACATAATAAAAGCCATATACAAAATACCCACAGCAAAAATTATCCTCAGTGGGGAAAAACAGGTTTCTCCCTAAGGTCAAGAAGAAGAGAAGAATGTCCACTCTCACCACTTTTATTCAACATAGGACTGGAAGTCCTAGCCACAGCAAAAGGCACCCATATTGGAAAGGAAGTAGTCAAACTGTCACTTTTTGAAGATGCCACGATACTATAAAACCATTAAAAATAATAAATGCATGTCTTTATGGCATAGTTTATGACCAAGAGAGGAATGTCCAATTACACCACTTATATCCAAAATTATACTGAACAGAAGATCATATAACATGAAGAAACAAATAGCCTCCAGTTTGGAAGCCTATGCAGATGACATCCTTTATATACTTTATATACTATCCTTTATGTACTATGCAAGGTAAATAAGGTAAAACTCACTAAAACTAATAAGTTAGTTGTACAAATTGGAGTATAAAAGAGTGATATACAAAATTAGTAGATTTATTATACACTAAGAATAAGAAAATCTTAAACCCATATATTTTTATTTAAATTGTAGTTAGCTAATATATACTGCAATATTGGTTTCAAGAGTAGAATTCAGTGATTCATCACTTACATACAACACTCGGTGTTCTTCACAAGTGCCCTCCTTAATACCCATCACACATCTAGCCTATCTCCCACCCTCTTCCCTCTATCAATCCTCAATTGAGGGACACTCTATCACTAAACGTCTTTTGTGGTCTGTATCACTCTCTCCCATTTTTTTTCTCCTTCCCATATATTCAGCTGTTTTGTTTCTTAAATACCACATATGAGTGAAATCAGATGGTATTTGTCTTTCTGTGAGTAGTGACTTATTTCGTTTAGCATAATACATTCTAACCATATCCACGTTGTTGCAAATGACAAGATTTCATTCTTTTGGTGTCTGAATAATATTCCATTTATATGTACACCACATCTTCTTTATCCATTCATCAGTCTACAGACATTTAGGCACTTTCCATACTTTGGTTTTGTTGATAATGCTGGTACAAACATCAGGGTGCATGTATCCATTTGCATCTGTATTTTTGTATCCTTAGGGTAAATACCTAATAGCTCAATTGCTAGGTTGTAGGGTAGTTCTCTTTTTAATTTTTTGAGGAACCTCCATGCTGTTCCCCAGAGTGACTACACCAGTTTGCATTCCCACCCCAGTTATAGAGGGTTCCTCTTTTTCTGCATCCTTACCAACACCGGTAATTTCTTGTGCTGTTAATTTTAGCCATTCTAACAGGTGTGAGTCAGTATCTCATTATGGTATTGATTTGTATTTCCCTAATGTGAATGATGTCAAGCATCTTTTCATGTGTCTGTTAGTCATCTGGATGTCTTCTTTGGAAAAGTGTCTAATCATGTCTTCTGCCCATTTCTTAACTGAATTATTTGTGTTTTGGGTGTAAAATTTGATCAGTTTTTTTAAATAGATATTGGGTACTAACCCTTTATCAGATATCTCATTTGCAATTATCTTCTCCTCTTCTGTAGGTTGGCTTTTAGTTTTGTTGATTGTATCATTTGCTGTGCAGAAGCTTTTTATTTTGATTAAGTCCCATAGTTCATGTTTGCTTTTGTTTCCCTTTCCCTCAGCAAAGTGTCTGGTAAGAAGCTGCTATCACTGAGGTCAAAGAGGTTGCTACCTGTGTTCTCCCTCTAGGTTTTCTGTCACACATCTAGGTCTTTTATAGATTTTGAATTTAGTTTTGTGTATGGTATATGAAATTGGCCCAATTTCATTCTTCTGTGTATATATAATTGGTTTTCCCAATACCATTTGTTGAAGAGACTGTCATTTTTCCATTGGGTATTCTTTTCTTCTTTGTTTTAGATGAGTTGACCATATAGTTCTAAGTCAATTTCTGGGTCTTCTATTCTGTTCCATTGATCTGTCTGTTTGGGGGCCATTACCATAGTGCCTCGATGACTACAGCTTTGTAATATAGCTTGAAATTCGGTTGTGATGCCTCCAGTTTTGTTTTTCTTTTTCGGGATTGCTTTGGCTATTTGGGGTCCTTTGTGGTTCCAAACAAATTTTAGGACTGTTCGTTCTATCTCTGCGAAAAATTCTGGTCATATTTTGATAGGGATTGCATCAAAGGTGTAGGCTGTTTTGGGTAGTATAGACATTTAACTAACATTTATCTAACTATCTATCTATCTATCTATCTATCTATCTATCTATCTATCTATTTATCATCTATCTATCAATCACATTTCTAGCTATGTTTGTTCTCCCAATACATGAGCATGGAATGCTTTTCAATATCTTTGCATCCTCTTCAATTTCTTTCATAAGCGTTCTATAGTTTTCAGGGTGCAGATCTTTTAGTTTTTTAGTTAGGTTTATTTCTAGGTATCTTATTGTTTTTGGTGCATTTGAAGATAGGATCAATTCCTTGATTTCTTTTTCTGCTACTTGGTTATTGGTATATAGAAATACAACAGATTTCTGCAAGTTAATTTTATATTCTGAGATATTGCTGAATTCATGTATTAGTTCTACTAATGTTTTGGTGGAATCTTTTGGGTTTTATAAATAGAATATCATGTCATCAGCAAATAATGAGGGTTGACTCCTTCCTTGCTGATTTGGGTGACTTTTATTTCTTTTTGTTGTGTAATTGCTGAGGCTAGACTTCCAGTGCTATGCTAAGTATTAATGGTGAGAGTGGACATACTTGTTTTGTTCTTGATCATAGTGGAAAGGCTCTCAGTTTTTTTTCGCATGGAGGATGATATTAGCTATGAGTCTTTTGTCTATGGTCTTTATGATGCTGAGGTATGTTCCATTGATTGCTACTTTGTTGAGAGTTTTTATCAAAAATGGATACTGTATTTTGTCACATGCTTTTTCTGCATCTATTGAAACGACCACATATGGTTCTTATCCTTCTTTTATTAACATGGTGTATCTCTTTGATTGATTTACAAATACCGAACCAGCTCTGCAGCCCAGGAATGAATCCCACTTGATCATGGTGAATTAATTCTTAAAATGTACTGTTGAATTTAATTTGCTAGTATCTTCTTGAGAATTTTTGCATCCATGTTCATCAGGGATATTGGCCTGTAATTCTATTTAGTTGGGTCTTTGGTTTTGGACTCAAGCTAATGCTGGCTTTGCAGAGTAAGTTTGGAAGTTTTCCTTACATTTCCATTTTTTGGAACAGTTTGAGAAGAATAGATATTAACTCTTCTTGAAATATCTGGTAGAATTCCTCTGGGAAGCCATCTGGCCCAGGATTCTGGTTTGTTGGGGAATCTTTGATAACTGATTCGAATTTTTTGTTGGTTATGGGTCTGTTCAAATTTTCTGTTTCTTCCTGTTTCAGTTTTGGTAGTGTATGAGTTTCTAGGAATTTGTACATTTTTTCCCAGATTTCCCAGTTTATTCACATATAAGTTTTCATAGTATTCTCTCATAATTGTTTCTATTTCTGTGGTGTTGGTTGTGATATTTCCTCTTTTATTTGTGATTTTATCTATTTGGGTCCTTTCTCTTTTCTTTTTGATAAGTCTGGCTAGAGGTTTATCAGTTTTGTTTATTCTTTTGAAGAACCACCTCTTGGTTTTGTTAACCTGTTCTATTGCTTGTTTTCATTTCTATATCATTTCTTTCTGCTCTAATCGTTATTATTTGTCTTCTTATACTGGCTTTAGGCTTTATTTGCTGTTCCTTTTCTAGCTCCTTTAGGTGTCAGGTTAGACTGGTATTTGGGACTTTCTTGCTTCTTGAGAGAGGCCTGATTTGCAATATACTTTCTTCTCAGGACTGTCTATGCTGCATCCTAAAAGGTTTGGACTGTTGTGTTTTTATTTTCATTGACTTGCATGTATTTTTATAATTTCTTCTTTAATTTCATGGTTAAGCCATTCATTCTTTAGTAAGATGTTCTTTTACCTCCAGGGCTGTCCAAATTTTCCTGATGGTTGACTTCAGCGTTCATTGAGCTGTAATCTGTTCACCTTCTCCAGAGCAGAGCCTCTCCACCTTGCTGATAAAAGACCTTTGCCTGGCACTTGCAGGATGTTTTGTCTTTGGGAAGGCAATAAACTCTCTTTCAAAGTACTTCTGGAAGGGGACTTTTGTCTCTCACTGCATCCCAGAAATGTCTATACCATGCTATGCACTCCAGGGCAAGTTTCCTCCTCCCCAGGAGCACACTCCTCAGCTCTGCTCCAGAGAAAGTTGAGCACTTCTAAAACCTCAGGGTTTGAGCTCCAAAAGCTGTGCATGGTCCATAAACTTTTCTGTAGCCATGGGTCCCAAGTCCCAACACAACTTCTGTCGGTGGGAACACGTCTACTTTCGTGCCTCCTGCTCACTTTATCTTGGGTTCTGCCAACCACTTAATAATCAGATCAGGAGGCCAGGCTCAAAAGCAACAAAAATGATAGTCTCATGAGTTTTAAAACTCTATAACTGATTATTCCTTTTGCCTCTGATATTAATATGTCCCCCTCCCCATTCTTCTTCCCTTCTTTCTTTCAAAGGCTTGCTAAGAAGTTTATTTTCTTGGGGGTACCTGACAGGCTCAGTCAGGTAAGCATCTGACGAGGGCTCAGCTCATGATCTCACAGCTTGTGGGTTTGAGCCTTGCGTCAGGCTCTTTACTGACAGCTCAGAGCCTGGAGCCTACTTCAGATTGTGTCTCCCTCTCTCTCTGTCCCTTCCCTGCTTGTGCTCTGTTTCTCAAAAATAAACATTTTAAAAAGTTTATTTTATTGTCTTTGATAGAAAAAGGTACTGTCTTATTGAAACTATTTCCTATGTCTTTGGCAGCTGTTTTTACCTTTTAGATTTTTTCTTATTTACTTTTGGGAAAGGGCATTTTATTATCCTTGTTCTGACATTTTAATTAATATGCCTGTGACCTCATTTATTTTGTATCTCTCCTGCTTTCTAAAAATGACATGTAAGACTAGTCATTATTATCTGTGTATCCTGTATACCACATCCCACATATAGTTTATTCATTGCTATTTATTATCATTAGTCTGGAATTGTAGTTTTGTTATCCTCTTTGATGAAAGAATTATTCAGAAGAATACATTTTGATTGCTAACCCTTTTGTTTATAAACTTTCTCTGTGATCTTATTTTATTTTTTCTTACAAATACTTTATTGTCAAGTTGGTTACCATATAACACCCAGTGCTCATCCCCACAAGTGCCCTCCTCCATGCATATCTCCCCCCTCGCCCCCCACACCCATAAGTCCTCAGTTTGTTCTCAGCATTCAAGAGTCTCTCGTGGTTTGCCTCTCTCCCTCTCCCCCACTATTTTCCCCCTTCTTCTCTCCCACAGTCCTCCGTTAAGTTCCTCCTAATCCTCCTATACGTGCAAACATATGATATTTGCCCCTCTCTGCCTGACTTATTTCATTCAACATAACACCGTCAAGGTTCATCCATGTTGTTACACATGGCCAGATTTCATTCTTTCTCATTGCCATGGAGTATTCCATCCTATAGATAAGCCACATCTTCTTGATTCATTCGTCCGTTGATGGACACTTAGGCTCTTTCCATGTTTTGGCTAATGTTGAGAGTGCTGCTATCAACACTGGGGTACATGTATTCCTATGCATCAGCACTCCTATATCTCTTGGGTAAATTCCTAGTAGTGCTATTGCTGGGTCATAGGGGAGTTCTACTGTGAATTTTTTGAGGAACCTCCACACTTTTCCAGAGGGGCTTCACCGGTTTTCCAGAGGGGCTAAATTCTTTCACCGGTTTAAATTCCCACCAACAGTGTAGGAGGATGCCCGTTTCTCCACATCCTCGCCAGCATCTAGAGATCTCTGTTTTGCTCATTTTAGCCACTCTGACTGGCATGAGGTGGTATCTCAAATGTCGTTTTGATTTGTATTTCCTTGATGAGGAGGGATGCTGAGCATTGTTTCATGTGTCTGTTGGCCATCTGGTTGTCCTCTTTGGAGAAGTGTCTGTTCATATCTTCTGCTCATTTCTTCACTGGGTTGTTTGTTTTTTAGGTGAGGAGTCTGGTGAGTTTCTTATATATTTTGGATACTAACCCTTTATCTGATATGTCATTTGTAATTATCTTTTCCCATTCCATCGGTTGCCTATTAGTTTTATGGATTGTTTCCTTTGCCATGCAGAAGCTTTTAATCTTGATGAAGTCCCAATAGTTCATTTTTGCTCTTGATTCCCTTACCTTTGGGGATGTGTCAAGTAAGAAATGGCTGCTGTGGAGGTCAAGCAATCATGCTTTCTCCTCTAGGGTTTTGATGATTTCCTGTCTCACATCCAGGTCCTTTATCCATTTTGAGTTTGTTTTTGTGTATGGTGTGAGAAATTGATCTAGTTTCATTCTTCTGCTTGCTGCTGTTCAGATCTCACAACACCATCTGTTAAGAGGCTGACTTTTTTCCATTGGATATTCTTTCCTGCTTTGTCAAAGATTAGTTGGCTGTATACGTTTGGGTCCACTTCTGAGTTCTCAATTCTATTCCATTGGTCTATGTGTCTGTTTTTGTGCCAATACCATACTGTCTTGACGATTATAGCTGTGTAGTAGAGGCTAAAGTCTGGGATGGTGATGCCTCCCGTGTTGGTTTTCTTCTTCAATATTACTTTGGCTATTAGGGGTCTTTTGCGGCTCCATTAAATTTTAGAATAGTTTGTTCTAGTTTTGAGAAGTATGCTGATGCAATTTTGATTGGGATTGCATTGAATGTGTAGATTTCTTTGGGTAGTAATGAAATTTTAACTATATTTATTCTTCCAATCCATGAGCATGGAATGTTTTTCCATTTCTTCGTGTCTTCTTCAATTTCCTTCATAAGTTTTCTATAGTTTTCATCATACACATCTCTTGTATTCTTGGTTAGGTTTATTCCTAGGTATTTTATGGTTTTTTTTCTGCAATTGTGAACGGGATCAGTTTCTTGATTTCTCTTTCTGTTGTTTCATTATTGGTGTATAAAAATACAACCGATTTCTTTCTTTCTTTCTTTCTTTTTCTTTTTTTTTTTACAGTTTATTGTCAAATTAGTTTCCACATAACACCCAGTGCTCATCCCCACCAGTGCTCTCATCCATGCCCATCCCCCCTCCGCCCTACATCCATCAGTTCTCAGTTTTTGTCAGCATTCAAGAGTCTCTCATGGTTTGCCTCTCTCCCTTTCCCCCACCATTTCCCCCTTTCTTCTCCCCCTTGGTCCTCCGTTAAATTCATCCTAATCCTCCTATACGTGCAAACATATGATATTTGTCCTTCTCTGCCTGACTTATTTCACTCAGCATAACACCCTCAATGTCCATCCATGTTGCTACACATGGCCAGATTTCATTGTTTCTCATTGCCATGTAGTATTCCATCGTATAGATAAACCACATCTTCTTGATCCATTCGTCCGTTGATGGACACTTAGGCTCTTTCCATGTTTTGGCTACTGTTGAGAGTGCTGCTATCAACACTGGGGTACATGTGCTCCTATGACTCAGCATTTCTATATTCTTTGGGTAAATTCCTAGTAGTCCTATTGCTGGCTCATAGGGGAGTTCTACTGTGAATTTTTTGAGGAATCTCCACAATGTTTTCCAGAGGGGCTGCACCAATTTAATTTTCCACCAACAGTGTAAGAGTGTGCCCGTTTTTCCACATCCTCGCCAGCATCTCGTGTTCTCTGATTTGTTCATTTTAGCCACTCTGACTGGTATGAGGTGGTATCTCAGTGGTTTTGATTTGTATTTCCCTGATGAGGAGGGATGCTGAGCATCGTTTCATGTGTCTGTTTGCCATCTGGATGTCCTCTTTGGAGAAGTGTCTGTTCATATCTTCTGCCCATTTCTTCACTGGGTTGTTTGTGTTTCGGGCGTGTAGTTTGGTGAGATCCTTATGGATTCTGGATATCAACCCTTTATCTGATATGTCGTTTGCAACTTTCTTTTCCCATTCCTTTGGTTGCCTATTAGTTTTGTGGGTTGTTTCCTTTGTCGTGCAAAGCTTTTAATCTTGATGAGGTCTTAATCGTTTATTTTTGCTCTTGATTCCTTTGTCTTGGGGGATGTGTCAAGTAAGAGGTTGCTGCGGTGGAGGTCAAAGAGGTTGTTTCCTGCTTTCTCCTCTAGGGTTTTGATGGTTTCCTGTCTCACATTCAGGTCCTTTATCCATTTTGAGTTTATTTTTGTGGATGGTGTGAGAAATTGATCTAGTTTCATTCTTCTGCATGTTGCTGTCCAGTTCTCCCAACACCATCTGTTAAAGAGGCTGTCTTTTTTCCATTGGATATTCTTTCTTGCTTTGTCAAATATCATTTGGCTGTATACTTTTGGGTCCACTTCTGAATTCTCCATTCTGTTCCATTGGCCTATGTGTCTATTTTTGTGCCAATACCATACTGTCTTGATGATGACAGCTTTGTAGTAGAGGGTAAAGTCTGGGATGGTGAAACCTCCTGTTTTGGTTTTATTTTTCAGTATTACTTTGGCTATTCGGGGTCTTCTGTGGTTCCATACAAATTTTAGGATAGTTTGCTCTAACTTTGAGAAGTATGTTGGGACAATTTTGATTGGAATTGCGTTGAATGTGTAGATAGCTTTGGGTAGTAATGACATCTTAACTATATTTATTCTTCCTATCCATGAGCATGGGATGTTTCTCCATTTATATGTGTCTTCTTCAATTTCCTTCATAAGTTTTCTATAGTTTTCCTCATACAGATCTTTTGTATCTGGTTAGGTTTATTCCTAGGTATTTTATGGTTTTTTTGTGCAATCGTGAATGGGATCAGTTTCTTGGTTTCTCTTTCTGTTGCTTCATTGTTGGAGTATAAAAATGCAACTGTTTTCTGTACCTTGATTTTGTACCCTTCAACTTGGCTAAATTCTTGGATCAGTTCTAGTAGGCTCTGGTATCTTTCTTTCTTGCAACCTTTCCTTCAGAGTGTGCCCCTTAGGATTTCTTGTAGGGCTGGCTTAGTGGTGACAAATTCTTTCAATTTCTTTTTATTTGGAAAGGTTTTTTATCTCTCCTTCTATTTTGAATGACAGGCTTGCTGAGTAGAGGATTCTTGGCTGCATATTTTTACTGTTCATCACATTGAAGATCTCCTGCCATTCCTTTCTGGCCTGCCACGTTTCAGTGGATAGTCTGTCACCACTCTGATAGGTTTCCGTTTCTATGTTAGGGCCCTTTTCTCCCTAGCTGCTTTCAAAACTTTCTCTTTGTCCTTATATTTTGCCATTTTTACTATGATATGTCTTGCAGAAGGTCGATTCAGATTACGCCTTGTGGGGGGGGGGGTCCTCTGAGCATCTTGTATTTTACGTTTACTTCTTTTCCCAGGTCGGGGAAGTTCTCTGCTATAATTTGTTCCAGGACTCCTTCAGCACCTTTCCCCTTCTTTTCCTCTTCTGGGATTCCTATGATACAGATATTTTTGTGTTTGACATTGTCACTGAGCTCTCGAACTCTTCTTTCATGTTTTGGATCAGTTTGTCTCTTTTTGTCACCTTCTTGTTTTTTTATAATGTTGTCTTCTAAATCACTTATTCTCCTTTCTGCCTCTTAAATCCGTGCATTGGAAGCCTCTAATTTATTATGTATCTCATTCATCGCATTTTTTAATTCTTCATGCCTATTTTTATTGTCCATTCTGTCTGTAGCCATAGTTTCTTTGATGTCTCCTATGTTTTATTTCAAGCCCAGCTATTAATGTTACCGTTATTATTCTAAAATCTTGTTCAGTTATGCTGCTGATATCTGTTTTGAGGAGTTCATTAGCTGTCATTTCTTCTTGGAGTTTCTTTGGAGGAGAGCTCTTTCGTTTCGTCATTTTAGTTCGCTTTCCGGCTCTTGTCGTTTTTAAAGACTTGGTCATGCTCTCTGTATCTATGAGCGCTGCTATATCCATGAAGACTCTTTGACTGTCCAGGGCCTATCCTTTCAGAGAGTGTTTTTGAATGGTATCTCTTGGTGTCTCTTGTTGGGACCTTGGTTATTTTATTTTTCTATTTGTAGTGATATTTGGGACTCTCCACCTTGTGTACTCTGGTTTGTTTCTTGAGGTAGCCCTGGAAAAGAAAACAGACAGACAAACACACAGGGAGCAGGAGCACACATACGCACAGGCTAATTCAACTAACATGCAAAGCGAGAGGGAAAACGAAAAAGTTAAGAGAAAAGACGGAGGAGGGAAGGCGAATAATAGGGAGCATAAAATACATAAAAGGGTCAAAAAGGAGAAAAGAAAAGGAAAAAAGAAGAAAACCGATGGGCAAAGAAAGGTTTAAAGCATATAACCGGATTTCCAAGCTACAGTTAAATAGCCGTGTGTACGCAGTGCTGGTTGAAGAGCATAGAGAAGGATAGAGAAGACCGGGTGGGATGAGGCAAAATTGGAAATAGAATGAACAGGCAGAAGGGATACGAAGCTTTTTTCAAAGAGGTAAAGGGTAGAATATGTTTGGATAGGTGAGAGAAGAATGCTGGTATTATCCAGAGAAATTATGCAGTCTAATTACTCCTGAGAGAAAGAGATGAAAAGGTCGGGAGGTGTAGAATTTACATCTATAGAATGGACTAAATTTGATTGTTTAAGTACACTGTTGACCAGAGGTAATCAGGTCAGTATTTTGCGGAAAAAAAGAAAAGAAGAAGAAAAAAAACACAAAAACAAAAACCAAAACCAAAATCAAAAACAACAACAACAACAACAACACACACACACAAAAAGGAAAAGGGAGGAGGGCAGCTCTCAAGCAGGGATGGGCGAGGTAGGATCAGATGAGTCAGGCGGGAGTTCTGCCTGGAGGTTGTTGGGAGGAGAGTGGCGGTGCCCCACCTCGCTTTTATAGGCGTGTAAACTTCCTGAGCCAGAGGCTCAGCCAAAGTTTGTTGTGCTTTTTCAACCCAGGCAAGTCCCAGCCTCCAAATCCTAGGCCAAGCATCCCGCTGAAATTGCCTCAGTCGATCCCCTGGCTTTCCCCTCAGGGCGATTCCAATCTTCCAGGCTAGCTCTGGGGGTGGAGCCAGAAGCCTCTGCTCCTTTATCTTCCCGGTGGGGCTGGGGGTCTGGGCGGGCCGGGGAGGCTTTGCCGGCGCGCTGAGCCCGCTGGGGTGAGGAGATCAAGTTCCCTCTGTGTCTCAATCACCCAAAACACGAACTCGAGGTCACATCTGTCAGTTTTTAGCGCTTTGCCTTCCCTCCAGAGTTACAGGCAGCTAGGAGCACGGACACCGGTGCCTGCGCACCTCCTCAGGGGTCCAGGCCCGCCTCGAGGGTAATGGTTGCAGGCGCACAACCTCTCCCAGCCAGCCAGGAGCCAGCACAAAGAAGGAAATCGCGAGCGCAGCCCCTCCTGGGCGACTTGGAGCGTAGAGGGGCCTGACGCGCAGGTATTTTGTGCGCAAAGATTTTCTACACCCCGAGAGGAGGTTTTTCCCCCGAGCGGAGGTTTTTCTGTTTCAGACTCTCTTTTTCCCCTCTCACTCCCCACAGAGGGATTGGCCTGTCTCTCCAGTCTCCAGTTCAGGCCCGATTTTTACTTTACCAGTTCGCACTCACGTTAGAAGTCTTTCTCGGTGGAATCTGCGTCCTTTCTCTCCCCATCTCTTGGGTGTAGTATGGTTTCCTATGGCTTCAGATCTTTTCCGTGTGATGCCTGGGCGCGAGTGCAGGTATGGAGCTCCCTACTTCTCTGCCATCTTGCCCCTCCCCCTCGCAACCGATTTCTGTATGTTGATTTTGTACCCTGCAACTTTGCTGAATTCTTGGGTCAGCTCTAGTAGGCTTTTGGTGGAATCTGTCAGGTTTTCTATGTAGAGTATTATGTCGTTTGCAAAAAACAAATCTCACTTTTTTGGGTATGTAAACTCCCCATGCTGGGAACCCAGCCAAGGTGGGTCATGCTCTATATCCCAGGCCAGGCCTCTTTTCCAAATCCCAGTCCGCATGCCCCACTGAAATTGTGGTAGACACAATCTCTCAGACGATCCCCTCAGGGCAATTCCAAGCCTCTTGCCTACCCCATAGGGATTTAGCTAGAAGCCGTTGCTCCCGTCTCCTCCAGGTCGGGTTGGCGAGCAAGGACGGGGGTTCGCCTGGGAGTGCTTCCTCTCTCCAGTCAGCTGGAGAGTAGGAAACCAGGTTCGTCTGTGTCTCGTCACCCAGAACACGAACTAGAGGGCAAATCACCCAGTTTTAAGCCCTTCGCCTCCCCTCTAGGGACCCAGCTGAGCCAGAAGCACAAAGGCGCGGTTGGCGCGCAGCCCCTCCAGGTCGAGTTGGCAAGTGGGGCTTTGGCGCGTGGGCAGTTGGCATGCAGGGATTTAGTGCACATGCAGTTGTTTTCCCTGGAATTGGGATAAGTACATCCCGCTTAGGGTCAGCTGGAGAGCCGGAGACCGGATCCTTCTGTGTCCCGAGCAAAGTTTTTTCTGTTCCTCAGTGACAGGGACTGTGCCTTGAGCAGCTTCGGCCTGTCTCTTCCCCTCTCACTCCCCGCAGAGGGGGATTGCCCCTGTCCCTCTGTGTCTCTGGTCCTGGCCCTATTTTATCTGCCCCAGTTCGCACTTGTTATGCACAGATTGCGAGAACCCCAAAGACCACCAAGGCGCCGATTCTGATGCAAGCACACGAGGATCTTTATTCAAGGTCGAGCAGGGACTCCAAAGCACCCTGACACAGCAGTGATGGTATGGAGCCTCGAACTCAGGGTCGCAGGGCGTTTTATTGCACTTACAGTGGGAATTGAGGGTTTTCCAGCTTGGCAGTCCCTGATAGGTTGATTTTTAGTACAGGCTGTCTTGTCAGTACCCAATTGGCTCGGCCCACCTGGCCTGACCGCAAACTGCCAACAGGAACGTCTTGGGACATAGGCGCCTCTTTTAAACTGATTGGCTGTTGCTGTTACTAGGGAAGTAACTAAGGGCAGGCTGCCTAAGTACCTCCTGCCGTTTTTCCTGAGACTGGGTCAGGGCCTAATTCACCCTCAAGATGGGAGCTTTTTCTAAAATGAAGTCAGTTAGATTTAGGTCTCACACACTCACTTTAGAAGGTTTTCTCAGCGGACTCTGCCTCCTTTTCCTCCCAAACTGCTGGATTCTGTAAGGGTTCCTATGGCTTCAGGTCTTCTCCGTGCGAGATATCGGGGCGAGTGCAATGTACGGAGCTCCCTACTTCTCCGCCACCTTACCCCTCCTCCCCCTCTGTGATCTTATGGTATTACTCTAAATAAGTTACTATATACTATTTATTTATTTAAATTAAAGTTAGTTAATATACATTGTAGTGTATTTCAAACAGTGTCTGGCATATAATTAGTGTTTGTTATTTTCATCATTATTACGATCTATTATAAGAAACATAAGATTTTTTTTCTGCCACAAGATGAAGTATTTTTAACAGGAGAACTTAGTTTGTCACATTTACTGTGGTTATTGATTTTCTTTGACTTATTCTCCCCATCTTACATCCCTATGAAACACGCTTTCTTGTATATTTTCTTTCCTGACTAGATGAGTCATGGAATTTTTCTTTCTTCATGCCCCCTCTAGTGGTTTGAAAGTTCTATAACTTATTTTTTATTTTTTTTTTCAAATAGTTTATTGTCAAATTAGTTTCCACATAACACTCAGTGCTCATCCCCACCTGTGTCCTCCTCCATGCCCATCCCCCTTCCCCCCCATATCCATCAGTCCTCAGTTTGTTCTCAGCATTCAAGAGTCTCTCATGGTTTGCCTCTCTCCCTTTCCCCCACCGTTTCCCCCCATCTTCTCCCCCTTGTTCCTCTGTCAAGTTCCTCCTAATCCTCCTATACATGCAAACATATGATATTTGTCCTTCTCTTCCTGACTTATTTCACTCAGCATAACACCCTCAAGTCCATCCAAGTTGCTACACATGGCCAGATTTCATTGTTTCCCATTGCCATGTAGTATTCCATGGTATAGATAAACCACATCTTCTTGATCCATTCATCTGTTGATGGACACTTAGGCTCTTTCCATGTTTTAGCTATTGTGGAGAGTGCTGCAATGAACATTGGGGTCCATGTGCTCCTATGCATCAGCATTTCTGTATCCCTTGGGTAAATTCCTAGCAGTCCTATTGCTGGGTCATAGGGGAGTTCTATGGTTAGTTTCCTGAGGAACCTCCACACTGTTTTCCAGAGGGGCTGTACCAGTTTACATTCCCACCAACAGTGTAGGAAGATGGCTGTTTCTCCACATCCTCGCCAGCATCTAGAGTTCTCTGATTGGCTCATTTTAGCCACTCTGACTGGCGTGAGGTGGTATCTCAGTGTGGTTTTGATTTGTATTTCCCTGATGAGGAGGGATGCTGAGCATCGTTTCATGTTCTATAACTTATTTTTATCTGTTGTTAATCTTAACAATTTATACATCTCTATATATTTTTTCTCAATATCTAGAGTGCTGGTCCCTTCCAAATGACACAAAATATTGAACTTGCCTTTATTTAGCTTTCCCTCCTTTCTGCTTTTTCTTCCCTAAACTCCCAGTTTTGGTTGAAATCAACTGAAAGTTTTATTTCAGATGCTCTTAAAATTTTCCTTCCATTATAGGAATTTTTTTTTTGAAGTTACATAAAAAGTTACAGGTGCATTATAGTAATTACAGGTGCAGTTATAGTTACAATCACCACTTTGGGAAATTTTGTTGCTCATTTCTGTTTCTTGTGTTATGTGTCTCATCTATCTTTTTTTTTAAGTTTATTTGTTTTGAGAGAGACAGACAGAATAATTTGGAGGAGCAGAGAGAGAAGGAGGGAGAGAGAATCCTTCATCACTGCCAGTGCAGAGCCCAACATGAGGCTCGAACTCACAAAACCTTGAGATCGTGGCCTGAGCCAAAACCAAGAGTTGGGTGCTTAACCAACTGAGCCATGTAGGTGTCCCAACATCTATATTTTCTTGTTTTTTTTTATTTGTTTGTTTGAAAAACCCTCCAACATTTTATTTCAATATATTTCTTTTGGAAATATAATTTCTCTGATTCTCTTCATTTTTGACGATTTTCTTTTACTTTTTTAACTGAAAGGCGATCGTTTAAAAATGTAGATGTGACCATGGGAGGAAATGGAATCATAACAGAGTCAAGTGGGAAGAGCAATGGGAAGGACAGGATGGGATAAAGGAGATGGTCCTGATCCCTCAGAACAGAGAGTCAATGGACAGAGTGTCGTGATGAAAATACATAGTTTAGACATATGAGAGGTAAAATGAAATGGAGTCACTTACGTCAAGGGGTTTTAAAAGAAAGCCAGAGAGGCCATTAAAGAGCTGGTCTTTATGCACATTCTCATCAAATGAAACAAGAAACTTTGAACTGGGCTAAACTGAAAATGTTCCAAGGACTCTGCTCCAATGCCTGCAACTTGCTACAGTAAGAGACTTTGTTTAGTGATAGCCTTAACAACCAATTATATTCAGTCAAGATTAGTTTTCTACTGCCAACACCAACCAAAATTCTTTGGTAACAACCCATACAAACATTTAATCTTTTGAAAACTCTTGACTTTTGTTCACTAGAGGGACACAACTTCTGTTACTCCCCAAATCTATGCTCCTCAAATTGTAATTCTGAGACCTCAGATAAATGCTTTTGTTTTATTTCAGCCCTTACTTTTTTCTCATTCAACAGACATAAGGAAGTAACTACAGAAAAACCAAAACCAAAACCAAAAGCCATAAAGCTCCCCCTCTAGGCAAAAAGACTGGGAAGCGTAGAGAAGAGATGAAGGAGAGAAAGAAGTTAGAGGACTGTTGCTTTTTATTACAATCCCTTTTGTCCAATTTCACTCTTTAAATATGAACTTGCATTACTTTTATTAGATTAAACTATTTTTTCAATAAAAATAAAAATGCAAAGGAATTTCTTAGTTATAACCAGATCTGGGATGTAAAGTCAGATTTTACGTGTAAGTAACTTAGCTAATGACCCCAGCATGCACAATTTTGAAGGCTTTGTCTTCACTCCTGATTAACTGATTGAGAGTCTATTGGTGAGTCTGACTCCTGATCCAGTGCTCTGAAATACATGTCTGTTGATGTCAGTAAGGGCAGATTTTTTTACTCTTTTAAGATTGAGTATATTCTATTGTAGGCAAACAGAGCCTGGGTCAGAGTCTCAGACTTCCCTGTTCATACGACATAAAGTCTGTGTTAAAGGCAAGCTTTTGCAAGATACCATTAAGAACATGGCAGCTTTTTGGGGCGCCTGGGTGGCTTAGTCGGTTAAGCGTCCGACTTTCGCTTAGGTCATGATCTCGCGGTTCGTGGGTTCGAGCCCCGCGTCGGGCTCTGTGCTGACTGCCAGCTCAGAGCCTGGAGCCTCTTTTAGTCTGTGACTCCCTCTCTCTCTGACCCTCCCCTGCTCACGCTGTCTCTCTCTCTCCTAGAAATAAATAAAAAACATTAAAAAAAAAAAAGCAAAAATAATAAAAAAAAAAGAACATGGCAGCTTTTCATTCAACTGAAATTCTCCTTCTCAAACCCTCACTAACTATATGCTTTATCAGTATGAGATTCATTCTGTCTACCTCCTTTCTTCAACGTTGGAGTGGCTTTACTGGGGATAATTTGGCATTTCGATGACTTCTTTGGGAAGCTTAACATCTCCCTAAGCCATCTCATCTAAGATGTATCTTCTCCCATCTCCTTCACACCTCTATCCTTTTGCTACTTCCAATGTTCTCTGCGGCCTTCTGAGATCTTTTGATGTGCCACCCTTCATACCCCTACCTCTTCCATCCTTATGCTCACTCCTGTCAGATCATCGCTGTCCATTCCAGCTTCTCAACTCTTATAGTCACTCAAACTCTGTGCTCTCCTGTAAGGGACACAGAGACTCCAAAAGCAACAACTTGAGGTTGAAAAGGGGGGGGGAAAAACCTAATTGGAGTTAAACTAGCTATTTTACCCACTCATATGGGCTTTGGAGAAACCCAGGTGTCCAGTGTCTCCTCAACCCCTCAGCCCAGATTTAGTTGACAGCTTCTGTGACATTACATGGCAGGGCAAAAATACATACCCCTGCCAAAAATATGGTGAAAAAGTTTAGCTCCCATATTGAACCAGTAACTGTGATTTCCTCCATCTAGCAGAAACACAATTCTTTTATATTTTATTTACTTGTTAATTTACGTCCAAATTAGTTAGCATATAGTGCAATAATGATTTCTGGAGTAAGAATCCAGTGATTCATCCCCTATATATAACACCCAGTGCCCATCCCAATAAGTGTCCTCCTTAATGCTCCTTGCCCATTTAGCTCACCCACAACCCCTCCAGTAACACTCAGGTTTTTTTTTGTATTTAAGAGTTTTTTAGGGGCGCCTGGGTGGCTTAGTCGGTTTAGCGTCCGACTTTCGCTTAGGTCATGATCTCGAGGTTCGTGGGTTCGAGCCCCGCGTCGGGCTCTGTGCTGACTGCCAGCTCAGAGCCTGGAGCCTCTTTTAGTCTGTGACTCCATCTCTCTCTGACCCTCCCCTGCTCACACTGTCTCTCTCTCTCTCCTAGATATAAATAAAACATTTAAAAAAATTAAAAAAAAGAGTTTTTTATGTTTTGTCTCCCTCCCTGTTTTTATATTATTTTTGCATCTCTTCCCTTCTGTTCATATGTTTTGTATCTTAACTTCCACATATGAGTGAAGTTATATGATATTTGTATTTCTCTGACTGACTAATTAGCAGAAACACAATTCTGATAAAAATGTAAAGAAAGGCAGAGGTGAGGACCAATGCTTATACACACTATTGAGTTTTGTATTCTGTGTTTATGCCTGACTCATGGCTAACATTTTAGAATAAAAGTCATAAAATCTCAACTTGTGTCTGTTTGTTTATGCATGTAAGTTTGTATGTTACATATATGTGACATTTCCCACCTCCAGATGGCATTACAAAATTAATTTATAAAATCCCTTACAGAAACCCTATTCTAATTGGCTTAGATAAAAATAAGTGCTTATATAAATTACATGTTACTAAAACTCCTAGAAATATAGAAATGTCTTTCAAATTCACTTGATTTGAGTAAATTTGATTTGATGAATAATATTTTGATACTGTAGGTATCAATAAAAAACAGCATTAAGTGTAATACATGCATACATTTTCATTCTACTTGAGTTTACTAATCAAATAAATTAACATTATATTTGTTAGATGTATAAGATTATAAAAATTAAAATTTTATTTTAATCAAATAAAGTCATTCTGACAAACTTTATTTCAACAATAATTGTTTTACAATATATCTACTTAAAAGTAGTTTCCAAAATTTTTCTTATATTGTTATTGAAATATAATTGACATATAATGTTATATTAGTTTCAGGTGCACAACATACTGACTGGACAATCCTGCATTTAGTATAATAACTTCTAGGTCTATCTATGTTGTCAAAAATGACAAGACTGAGTTATTTTTTATGGTTTAGTAGTATTTGTGTGTGTGTGTGTGTGTTTGTGAGAGAGAGAGAGAGATCTTCTTTATCAATTCATTTATTTATGGACATTTAAGTTGCTTCCATGTCTTGGCTATTATAAATAATGCTGTGATGAACATAGGGGTGCATATATGTGTTTTCATTTTCTTTGGGTAAATGCCCAGTAGTAGTTCTATTTTTTTCATATGTAGTTCTATTTTTAATTTTGAGGGGAACTTCCATACTGTTTTCCACAGTGGCTGTAAAAATTTACATTCCCACCAATAATGCATGAGGGATCCCCTTTCTCCACATCCTCACCAACTTGTTATTTCCTGCCTTTTTGATACTAGTCATTCTGATTGGTTTAAAGTAGTATTTCATTGTGATTATGATTTGAATTTCCCTGAGGATGACTGATGCTGATCATCTTTTGTTTTTTTATTTTTCTATTTACCTTTTTAAAGATTTTATATATACATTTTATTTTATTTATTTTTATTTTTTAAAAATAGTTTATTTTTTGGATGAAACATGTATATTTATTTTTTAAAAATAGTTTATTGTCAAGTTGGTTTCCATACAACACCCAGTGCTCATCCCCACATGTGCCCTCTTCCATGCCCGTCACCCCCCTTTCTCTTCCCCTACCCCATCTGCCCTCACTTTGTTCTCGGCATTCAAGAGTCTCTCATGGTTTGCCTCCCTCCTTCTCCTCCACTATTTTCCCCCTTCTTCTCCCCCATGGTCCTTCGTTAAGTTCCTCCTAATCCACTTACCTGTGCAAACATATGGTATCTGTCTTTCTCTGCCTGACTTCTTTCGCCCAGCATAACACCCTCAAGTTCCATCCATGTTGCTACACATGGCCAGATTTCATTCTTTCTCATTGCCATCTTTTAATGTGTCTATTGACTATCTGTATTTTTTGGGGAAAATGTCTATTCAGGTCCTCTCCCCATTTTCTAATCACGTTATTTGAATTTTTTGGTGTGAAGTTCTTTATACGTTTTGGGTATTACCTCTCATCAAATACATGATTTGCAAATATATTCTCCTACTAAGTAGGTTACTTTTTATTTTGCTGATGGTTTCCTTCACTGTACAAAAACTTTTTATTTTGGTGTAGTCCCAATAGTCTGTTTTTGCTGTTTCCCTTGGCTGAAAAGACGTATCTAGAGAAGTATTGTTAAGGTTGATGTCCAAGAAATTACTGCCTATATTTTCTTTAGAAGTTTTATGGTTTCAGACTTCATATTTAGGTCTTTAATCCATTTTTGACATTATTTTTTTGAATTATGTAAGAAAGTGACCCAGGTTTTAAATAGAAAGTAAAAGAAAAGAAAGTGGCCTAGTTATATCCTTTGTGTATGCTGCTGTCCAGTTTTCCCATCACCATTTATTGAAGAGACTGTCTTTTCCTTGTTGTATATTCTTGTCTCCTTTATTGTAGAACAATTAGCCATATAAGCATAGGTTTACTTTTAAGATCTCAATTCTGTTTTATTGATCTTTGAAAATATTTGATGCCAGTACCATAATGTTTTGATTCCTACAGCTTTGTAGTATACCTTGAAATCTGGGATTGTGATAACCTCTCATTTTGTTCTTATTTTGCAAGCTTTCTTAAGCTATGTCTCAATGTACATGTAAGCAATGAAATTTAAAATACAATACCACTGATTGGAGGGGCCAACATGGTAGAGAAGTAGGGGGACCTGAACATCCCACATCTCTCAAACAAAGAAGGCTTGCAGCCAAAGAACTTTGAACCCCAAGGGTCTGGGAGGAAAAGAGACTGACTTATTACTAGGGATACACCAAGACAACCTGACAGGCCATAGGTGTATGATTGGGAACTGGGAGAGATAAAACAAGCTGTGTAGGCATGGAGGGGAGGGAAGAGGAAGAACATCTGGGGAAGCCTAGGACTGTATCTGGACAAGAGAAAAACCTCTGACTGGGACGGAAAAAGATCCAATCTCTAATTTCAGGACTTTATCTGGACTGGGGCTGGCTTCCCTGTTCACACAACTGGAGAGGGGGAGCCAACCCCAGGCTCAGTGACTAGGTCAGGGGTGTAGTTCACAAGAGGAGAAAGCAATCTCCTCCCTAGAGTGCTGTGGGACAGGAGAAAGCCTGTCTGGGGAACATGTATCCAGTAGCATGGATCTGTGCTGCCCCAGTACCAGGGCACACCGAGTGGGAGCTTGAATCCCAGCCAAGCGCTGGAGCACAGGAGTCAGCAGAGCAAGAAAGACCACTTCATCTGTGCCCATGGCACAGTGAGGATGGCTTGAACAGAATGATTTGGGGCACTAGGTCCATGGAGAAGAGACTGGGGGGGGCGCCATTTTTCTCACCACCACCAGCAAGGCAAGACCTTAGGGATTGGACAGCAGGGCCCATAGTGGAGACAGGACTGCCTACAACAAACCATGCCCCTAGGAGCCTGGTAACTTCATATCTACTGGAACGGGATAGACACTGAAGAACCAGATGGTCCTCTCCTCCAGACCAGCGCTGCTGCAATTAATTGCCTGGGTTAATTCTCAGACAATTCTTGTTATATAGATATATTCTTCCTTTCTTTTCTCCTTCTTATCACTTCCCTCCTTTAGTCTGGTTACTCTGGTTGTTGGTTTGTTTAAGCACACATATTTAATCCAGTCTCTTGATACATGCTCTACTGCTCCTTCTATATTTTCCTTTCTCTCTCTCTCTGAAATAATTAAGCCATATAGTTTCTCTCTCTGAACAACATTATCTTCTTTTCTTTTTCCCTAACTCCTTCCTTATTTTCCTTTCTCTCTTTCTGGATTAAGCCATTTAGTTTCTCTGCCTGGTCAATGTTTATTTTTTCCTTTTCCCCATGCCTGTCATTTATCTCTTTGTATGTGTTATTCCATCAGCACCGTCTCCACCCTGTTCTTTACTTGCAGCTGTGTTTCTGGTTTGTTGCTTTCAGTTTGGTTTTTTTTTTCTGTTTTTATTTGTGTTTGTGTATTTGCGCTTTCTGTTTTTCTGTTTTCCTTTCCAGGGCTACTTCAAGGAACAAATCAAAGCACACCTGGTGGAGGGTCCAAAACATTTCTATGAGTAGGGAAATAAAATAACCAAAGTCACAACAACAGAGAGCAAGTAAAATTCTCCAAAAAACAACTCCTGAAGGGCCAGGCCACGGACAGTGTAACCCCTCTCCCCTTTTAATATACCAATGCTCGCAGGTGCAAAGTACATAACAAGCTTTTAAAACACATAAGGGACAGAAAACTACCCAAAATAATGAAACATAAGAATTGTCCTCAAAAGAAATTCCAGGAAGAAATGACAGCTGAAGAATTGATCAAAACAGGTATTAGCAATATAACCGAACAAGAATTTAGAATAATAGTCATAAAATTAATCACTGGACTTGAAAAAAGCATAGAATAGAGCACAGAATCTATTGCTGCAGAGATCAAGGAACTAAAAAATAATAATGATAAATTTAAAAATGCTGTAAATGGGGGAGGCAAGATGGCAGAGAAGTAGGGAGCTCCGTGCATTTCACTCGCCCCCATCTCTCAAGCGGAGACGGCCTGAAGCCATAGGAACCCTAACAAAATCCAGGATTTGGGTAGGAAAAGTAGACAGAGTCTGCTGAGAAAACCTTTAGGTGTGAGTGCGAACTGGGGAAGAGAAAATTTGGTCGGGACCGGAGACACGGAGGGACGGGGGGGATTCCCCTCTGCGGGGAGCCGCAGTGAGTCTAGGGGAAAAAAGAGTGGCCAAAACTGCTCAAGACACTGTCCCTGTCGCTGGAGAAGAGAAAAACCGCTCAGGACACAGAGGGATCCGGTTTCCTGCTCTCCAGCTGACCCTAGGCGAGGCTCATTCGTCCCAGGCTACTCCCGGCGAAAATGCTCCACGCTCGCCAGCTCGACCTGGAGGGGACGCGCAGCAGCCGCGCCTTTGTGATTCTGGCTCCGCTGGATCCCTAGGGGGGAGGTGAGAGGCTTGAAACTGCTCTGAGGAAATTACCAGCGAGTTTATATTTTGGGCGACAGGACACAGAGGGACCCAGTTTCCTGCTGTCCAACTGACCCTAGGCAGGACCCACTCGTCCCAGGCCACCCCGGGTGAAACTGCTCCTCGCTTGCCAGGCCGACTTGGAGGGGGCCTAAAGCTGCGCCCTTGTGCTTCTGGCTCAGCACGATCCCCAGGGGAGAGGCAAGAGGCTTGAAATGACTCTGAGGGACTTGCCTGAGAGTTTATATTTCCAGCAATTTCAATGGGGGAGACAGACTGATATCTGGAAACAAAGCCTGGCTTAGGATATAGAGCACGGCCCACCTTGGCTATGCCCCTGGCACAGGGAGATCACACCGAAAAGAGTGAATTGCAACAGTTGGCTCAAGAAGGTACTGGGGCGCCTCCACTTTTCTCCCCACAACCACAAAGGCAGGACTCCTGAGGGTCGCACTGGACCAACCCATGCCCGTCCCTGCTAGAGAGCAGCCTCCCCCTCCCCCTCCCCCTCCCTTCCTCCTCCTCCTCCTCCTCCTCCTCCTCCTCCTCCTCCTCCTCCTTCTTCGTCTTCGTCTTCGTCTTCGTCTTCATCTTCGTCTTCTTCTTTACCAAAGCTGGGGCAAGACCACCATGGATGCACTGCCCTGATTAATTCTGGTCACTGGCTTGCTTAAACAGTCACATTTAATCAATTCTCTAGATGTAAATTCTACACCTCCACCGCTACCTTTTCATCTCTTTCTCTCTGGAGTGATCAGACTATATAGTTTCTCTGAGTGGCATCGTCGTCATTTCTTTTGCCTCCTCTCCAACCATACTCCACTCTTTCTCTCTTTGAAATAAGTCTCTTAGTCTTTATGCCTGCTCATTTCATTTCCAAATTCACTTCCTCTGTGCCCTATCATTTCTCTTTTTCTTTATGCTCTTCCACCAGCACTGCATATACCCAGCTATTTATTTGTAACTGGGAATTCTGGTGCTATGCTTTAGACTGTCCTTTGTATATTAGTTTTTTTCTTTTTCCTTTCCTTTTCTTCTTTTTCTTTTTTATGTACTTTTATTTTTATTATTCATCTTCCCTCCTTGTCTTTTTGCTTTTTCGTTTTCCCTTTTGGTTTGCGTGTTTGTTGGATTTGTCTGTGCGTTTGTGTGCCTTTGTTTCCTGTGTGTTTGTCTGTTTGTTTTCTTTTCCAGGGATACTTAAAGAAACAAGCCAAAGTACACATGGTGGAGAGTCCCAAATACCACTACCAGTAAGAATATAAAATAACCAAGGTTTCAACAAGAGAGACCAAGAGATACCATTCAAAGAACACTTTCTGAATGGACAGGTCCTACACAGTCAAAGAGCCTTCTTTGGTACAGCAGCACTCACAGGTGCAGAGTGCATAACAAGCTTTTAAAACTAACAACAGATAGAAAGCTAACCAAAATGATGAAACGAAAGAGCTCTCCTCAAAGAAATTCCAGGAAGAATTGACAGCTAAAGAACTGCTCAAAAGAGATATAAGCAAAATAACTGAACAAGAATTTAGAACAATAGTCATAAAATTAATCGCTGGGCTTGAAAAAGGCATGGAAAACATCAGAGAAACTATTGCCACAAAGACTATGGAGCTTAAAAATAGTTGTGATGAATTTAAAAATGCTATAAATGAGATGCAAAATAAAATGGAGGCGTCCAATGCACAGATTGAAGAGGCAGAAAGGAGAATAAGTGATTTAGAGGACACAATTATAGAAAAAGAGGAAGCTGAGAAAAAGAGAGTTAAACTGATCCAGGAACATGAAAGGAGAGTTTGAAAGCTCAGTGATACAATCAAACTGAATAATATCCATAACATAGGAATTCCAGAAGAGGAAGAGAGAGGGAAAGGCGCTAAAGGAGTCCTTGAACAAATTATAGCAAAGAACTTCCCCAGTCTGGGGAAGGAAACAGACGTTGAAATCCAAGAGGCGCAGAGAACTCTCCTCAGACATAACTTGAATCGATATTCTGCACAACGTATCATAGTGAAACTGGCAAAATATAAGGACAAAGACAGAATTCTGAAAGCATATAGGGATAAAAGGGTCCTAACATACAAAGGGAAACCTATCAGAGTGGTGACAGACCTCTCTAATGAAACTTGGCAGGCCAGAAGGGAATGGCAGGAAATCTTCAATGTGATGAACAGAACAAATATGCAGCCAAGAATCCTCTATCCAGCAAGCCTGTCATTCAGAATATAAGGAAAGATAAAAGTCTTGAAGGTCCCTGGTGGGGGAAAAAAAGATATTTTAAAACATTTCTTCTGGGAATATCTGACCTCGAGCAAACTCCCTCAGGCATTAAGTTCCTCTTAAGAATATAACAGACACCACCTACTCCCCTTCAGTTTCCCCTCAGGAATTTGATGATCAAAATACTTAACTAAAATAGGTAAACCATAAACCTTATGTTACACGAGGGACTTATGACTAGTCTGACTCCTTACACAATGGAATGGAGGCAATCGGGAATGGACAGCCAGCACCTAGAGAAGGAACGAGGGGGAAGGAAAAGAGGGGCCAACCAGAACCCTAAAAATCAAAGATTCTTGCCTATAGTTGCCGGCATTCACCTTCAAATGTCCCCTCTCTGTAAAAAGAGCTTTCATACTACTCTTACTTTCTTTCTTTTCTTTTCTTTTTTTTTTTTAATGTTTTATTTATTTCTAGGAGAGAGAGAGAGACAGCGTGATCAGGGGAGGGTCAGAGAGAGAGGGAGTCACAGACTGAAATAGGCTCCAGGCTCTGAGTTGGCAGTCAGCACAGAGCCCGACGCGGGGCCCGAACCCACCAACCGCAAGGTCATGACCTAAGCGAAAGTCGGACGCTTAACCGACTAAGCCACCCAGGCGCCCCCATACTACTCTTACTTTGTGTTCCCATCCTATACTCTAATAAACTTTTGCCTGCTGCTCATTTTAATGTGTCCACCTCTTCATTGTTGAGAGTGGTGAGACAATGAACCCTGGTTCTGAGGCAAAGAATCCTGCAACAGTATCATCTTTTAGAGATATGCACTAAAGTATTTATAGGTGAAATGGTGTCTGCAATTTGCTTCCAATTATGTAGGGGGGAATTTATGGGAATTTAGATGACAAGAGATGCCCAGGACTTGGTATTTTTTTGAAGCTGGGGACGGATAGATACATTGGGGTTCATTATACTTTATTTTGCATATATTCTAACATTTCCAAATTGAAAGTTAAACAGAAGCTGGGGGAAGGTGTGGTTAGGGAAGGAACATACACTTTGTGTCACATCAGTTGAGGGAGGCTGCACAGTTCAGGTCATTCCAATCAGGTAATGATGAAGGAGAAGCCCTTTCCTAAGTGCAGGAGCTTCAAAGGATGTGTTAAGTGAAGAAGGCCTCAATCACATTTGGAAAGAGGGAGAAAGAAACGAAATGAAAGTATTTGGTGGATTCACAAATGGACCCTGCAGGTTCACCCTCCAGGGTGGGCCTCTGGGCCTCTGCTCTCACATCCCCTTTCAAATTCACAGCAAGGGGTGCTCTTGCTGATGCAAAATGAACAAACCTGTTAGAATTTTTACAGAAACAGAAAGATAGGAAGGAAGGTAGGAAGGAAGAGAGAGTTTTATTCCAGCCCAAATGATGCCAGCTGCAGAGGATACACAATCTTTTTTTAATGTATAATATAATTTATTGTCAATTGGCTTACATACAACACCCAGTGCTCATCCCAACAAGTGCTCTCCTCAATGCCCATCACCCATTTTCCCTATCTCCCCACCCATCCACCCTTCATTTGTTCTCTGTATTTAAGGATCTCTTGTGGTTTGCTTCCCTCCTTCTCTCTTTGTAGGTATTTTTCCCCTTCCCTTCCCCCATGGTCTTCTGTGCAGGATACACATATGAGTTCCACATATGATATCTGTCTTTCTCTGACTGACTTATTTCACTCAGCAAAATACCTTCCAGTTCCATCCACTGCAAGTGTCATGATTCATTCTTCCAGTTGCTGGAAATGGAATGATTTCATTCTTTCTCATTGCCAAGTAGCATTCCATTGAATATATAAACCATATCTTCTTTATGCATTTATCAGTTGATGGACATTTAGGCTCTTTCCATAATTTGGCTATTGTTGAAAGCATTGCTATAAACACATGTACTCATGTGCCCCTATGCATCAACACTCTGGTAAAGGATACACAAGCTTAACAAAGAAGAAAGTGCTCTGGAGAAAGAATGTTTAATACAGGGTAATGTATGTTTTGTTGTTGTTTGTTGTTACATCAAGAGTTGCAAATCATCATGGTGAAGGACATTTTCGAAAATTACAAATTTTATTTTATGCTTTTAGTATGTGCAAGTTGTAGGGTTCTGAAGTATGAGAACAGAACTTGCAAAGAATTTTTACTCTTATCTTTAGTTTGAAATGTTTCTTTTAGGTTATTGGCTAATGAAGCAGATGGACAATGTGTGCTCAGGGCAAAAATAGAACCCATGCTTTGAAGTTTGGTGAAGTCATTCTGACCTTGTTAAAATTATAGCTTCCCTAGGAGCCCAGGGGGAGGGCCCACAAACATTAAAATTTGATAATTTCCT
Organism: Proteles cristata cristata; assembly: GCA_017311185.1. Taxonomy (NCBI): domain Eukaryota; kingdom Metazoa; phylum Chordata; class Mammalia; order Carnivora; family Hyaenidae; genus Proteles; species Proteles cristata. The sequence continues at coordinate 54,309 of JAESUZ010005056.1, forward strand.
TTATCACTCTCAGGGTTTCAGCTGGCAGATGGTGCCACATCTATGCAGGAAGGAAAACAAGAGATGATGAATGGCTTGAGGGGCCATAGGGGTTCCCAGAGCAGAGTCCCATGTCTCTGGTACAAGAACCTTAGAATAACTGATGCAAGGCAGACCTGGTCTGAGGACCCAGAGTGGGTCACAAACTCAAGCCAGGAAGAAGTGGTAGCAGAGTTTATTGAATAGCATAAGTGATAGAGTATAGCTGGCAGAGTGTCTGAGAGATTCAGAAAGGAAAGTAGAGTAAGTTTCTGTGTCACTTGCAGTTTATATTAGAAAGAAGTCCAGTATATGTGCTCTTTCAGGAATCTAGAATAGGTTCTACTTAAGGGCAGAGAGACAGGTGAACAACAGGTGTTAGTTCATAAATCAGTGAAGGTAGGGGGTGCTGATGACATTGTCAGCTAAGGTTTGCTGAAAGCTAATGTCCCGGAACATATTTGGGATCCAGCTCTTAGATGTTATCAGGTGTTTGGGGGCTAGGATGAAACTAAAACAATGTTAATTTTCTTGCTTTCCCCTTGGAATAAGAACATAGCTTCTTGGGTTTATTTGGATGCAAGGTGAAATATAGACCATGAGTAAATAGGGCCTCACATAGAAACAGTACAGAGAGAGCCTTTGTAAAAATGGAGTCCAGTCAGTTTTCCTACCTCCCAACAACTACATTCTTCAATCCACACCGGCCTTCCTGTTCCCAGAATGGACATACAACCACAGGAGCATGGCCTTTACAGGATTTGTACCCCCTCATGGATTCATTATGTCATTTAGACTAGTCATGGCTCTGAGAACCCTGAAGTTATTGTAATTTTATTTAACTGACTCTTTTCCAATTTTCCCCCAAAGAAACCTCTTTTGCATAGGGTACTATCTCTTTACCTTGATGGGCATCTTATCTAAAACCACCTCCCCAATCCCACTGTGCCACAATCCAGCCTAGCACCCGGCTTTAAGTTTCTTTTTAGCACATATCAACACCTGACATCACATCAGATGTCTGTCTATTAGCTTTTCCAGTCTTCAGTAAACAGCACTACTGTTGAACCAGTTGCTCAGGCCACAAACATGAACTCCTCTCTTTCTATCTTACCCCAAGTGCAATCCATCAAAACATCCTGTAAAAAGTGTGAGAAAAAATTTGCAGCCAAGGTCAAGGCTCCTATTCCATTTCTGTGAAGTGTACTGATGCTAGTTTCTGAAACAGCATGTTGCTGTTGTATCCCCATGTTGTATCCCCAGACATTCTCAAGCTCCTCAATGACATGGTAGAATAAAAAGGTGGGGACATTGTGTTTACATGCATTTGTATTTTTAAAATTTGTATTAAACAATATTTTTATTTTGAGACAATAGTGGATTCATATGTAGTTGTAAACAATAATACAGCAATATCTCATATACACGTCATCTGTTTAAGCAAATGGTAACATCTTGCAAAACTATAGTACAATAGCATAACTGGGTTATAAACATATACAGGTAAAGCACAGAACAGTTCTATCAACACAAAGATTCCTAATTTAACTCTTTTATAGCTGCTCAGAACTCCCTCTCTGACCCTCACATCCCTGACAATTGGCAACCATTCTCCATCACTATAATATTGATATTTATATTTTTATATTGATATTTCAAGAATGCCAAAACAAACCTTATATAGAAGATATGTTCTGTACATGCTTTTTAATATTTGTATTAAATTTTTTTAATTGTAAAAATACATAAGCTTGCAAATTTTTGTATGAGTGTTTATGAAAAATTATGACAAGATTGAACTTGCATATGCAATTTAAAAAATTGAAGTGTAATTAAAATGCAGTGTTATATTAGTTTCAGGTATACAACATATTGATTCTACAATTCTATTCATTACTCAGTGCTTGCCATAAGTGTAGTCACCATCTGTCACCACAGAGTGTTATACAGTATTACTCTATTCCCTATGCAGTGCTTTTCATCTCTTTGACTTAGTGATTTTATTTTATTATTTTATTTTATTATTTTTTAAATAGTTTATTGTTAAGTTGGTTTCCATATAACACCCAGTGCTCATCCCCACAAGTGCCCTCCTCCATGCCCATCACCCCCCTTCCCTCCCCCCAACTGCCTCAGTCCATCAGTTCTCAGCATTCAAGAGTCTCTCATGGCTTGCCTCCCTCCCTCTCCCCAACTATTTTTCCCCTTCTTCTCCCCCACGGTTCTCCATTAGTTGCTCCTAATCCTCCTATATGTGCAACCATATGGTATCTGTCTTTCTCTACCTGACTTCTTTCGCTCAGCATAACACCCTGAAGTTCCATCCATGTTGCTACATGTGGCCAGGTTTCATTCTTTCTCATTGCCATGTAGTATTCCATCATATAGATAAACCACATCTTCTTGATCCATTCATCCATTGATGGACAATTAGGCTCTTTTCATGTTTTGGCTATTGATGAAAGTGTTGTAATGAACATTGGCGTACATGTGCCCATATGTATCAGCACTCCTGTATTCTTTGGGTAAATTCCTAGCAGTGCTATTGCTGGGTCATAGGGGAGTTCTATTGTTAACTTTTTTTAAAATTTTTTTAATGTTTTATTTATTTCTAGGAGAGAGAGAGACAGCGTGAGCAGGGGAGGGTCACAGAGAGAGAGAGTCACAGACTGAAACAGGCTTCAGGCTCTGAGCCGGCAGTCAGCACAGAGCCCAACGCGGGGCTCGAACCCACAAACCGCGAGATCATGACCCAAGCGAAAGTCAGACGCTTAACCGACTAAGCCACCCAGGCGCCCCTATTGTTAACTTTTTGAAGAACCTCCACACTGTTTTCCAGAGGGGCTGCACCAATTTACATGCCCACCAACAGTGTAGGAGGGTGCCCGTTTCTCCATATCCTCGCCAGCATCTAGAGTCCTCTGATTTGCTCATTTTAGCCACTTTGACTGGCGTGAGGTGTGGTATCTCAGTGTGGTTTTGATTTGTATTTCCCTGATGAGGAGGGATGCTGAGCATCATTTCATGTCTGTTGGCCATCTGGATGTCCTCTTTGGAGAAGTGTCTGTTCCTATCTTCTGCCCATTTCTTCACTGGATTGTTTGTTTTTCGGGTGTGGAGTTTGGTGAGTTCCTTATAGATTTTGGATACTAGCCCTTTATCTGATATGTCATTTGTAACTACCTTTTCCCATTCCATCAGTTGCCTATTAGTTTTATAGATTGTTTCCTTTGGTGTGCAAAAGCTTTGAATCAAGATGAAGTCCCAATAGTTCATTTTTGCTCTGGATTCCCTTGCCTTTCGGGATGTGTCAAGTACGAAATGGCTGCGATGGAGGCATTTCAAAGGTCAAGGAGGTTGATTCCTGCTTTCTCCTCTAGGGTTTTGATGGTTTCCTGTCTCATGCTCAGGTCCTTTATCCATTTTGGGTTTCTTTCTGTGTACGGTGTGAGAAAATGATCTAGTTTCATTCTTCTGCATGTTGTTGTCCAGTTCTCCCAGCACCATCTGTTAAAGAGGTTGTCTTTTTTTCCATTGGATCCTCTTTCTTGCTTTGTCAAAGTTTAGTTGGCTGTATACTTTTGGGTCCAATTCTGAGTTCTCAATTCTATTCCACTGGTCTATGTGTCTGTTTTTTGTGCCAATATCATACTGTCTTGATGATGACAGCTTTGTAGTAGAGCCTAAAGACTGGAATGGTGATGCCTCCTGTTTTGGTTTTCTTCTTCAAAATTACTTTGGCTATTTGGTGTCTTATGTGTTTCCATACAAATTTTAGGATAGTTTGTTCTAGTTTTGAGAAGTATGCTGGTGAACTTTTGATCGTGATTGCATTGAATGTGTAGATTGCTTTGGGTAGTAATGACATTTTAACTATATTTATTCTTCCAATCCATGAGCATGGAATTTTTTTCCATTTCTTGGTGTCTTCTTCAATTTACTTCATAAGTTTTCTATAGTTTTCATCATAGAGATCTCTTATATCTTTGCTTAGTTTTATTCCTAGGTATTTTATGGTTTTTGTGCAATTGTGAATGGGATCAGATTCTAGATTTCTCTTTCTGTTGCTTCATTGTTGGTGTATAAAAATGCAACCGATTTCTGTATGTTGATTTTGTATCCTGAAACTTTGCTGAATTCATGGATAAGTTTATGTACCCCAATGTTCATAGCAGCACTCTCTACAATAGCCAAAACATCGAAAGAGCCTAAGTGTCCATCAACGGACAAATGAATCAAGAAGATGTGGTTTATCTATACAATGGAATACTACATGGCAATGAGAAAGAATGAAATCTGACCATGTGTAGCAACATGGATGGAACTTGAGGGTGTTATGCTGAGAGAAATAAGTCAGGCAGAGAAGGACGAATACCATAGGTTTGCACGTATAGGAGGGTTAGGAGGAACTTAACGGAGGACCAAGGGCGAGAAGAAGGGGGAAAGTAGTTGAGGGGAGGGAGGGAGGCAAACCATGAGAGACTCTTGAATGCCGAGAACAAACTGAGGGCAAATGATGGGGGGTGGAGTGGAAGGAAGGTGATGGGCATGGAAGAGGGCACTTGTCGTGATGAATACTGGGTCTTATACAGAAACCAACTTGACAGTAAACTATTAAAAATAAATAAAATAAAATAAAATAAAATAAAATAAAATAAAATAAAATAAAATAAAATGAAATAAAATAAAATAAAATGGCAAATTTTATGTGAAAAGAAAAGAAACTTCTCAAGGTGGGAGATGGTGGTCCTGGCACTGACATCTGACTTGGTGGTTCCGTGGATCCACCCAGATCCTGGGACAAACCACTCATTTCAAGAGCAGGTCCCCTCCCTGTTGCACTCCGAAGAGTCCCATCTCCCCCTCCTATGTTGGTCCTGGCAAATGTCCTGGATGTGCTCACAGATGATGCTTGTGTCACCTCCTTCCCCCTACCAGCCCACCTCTGGTCTAGTGCTCAATGTAGTGCCCTGTCTTAGACAGGACTAGGGGCCATTTCTGTGGGACACAGATGAGATGTTGCTGCTTTCATGATTCATATCTTTTATGGTCCCCCACACCTGAAGAATGAAGACTAAAGACCTGAAGTTTAGGGTTTCTAACAAAAGATGGGGGCTAGCTGCGATTCTTCCTGCCTCCTCCGCCACAGTCTGATCTATCACTAAGTCCTGTATGTGGAGCTCTTCCTTCAGAACACAGGCACATGAACATCACACACACACATACACACACCCGGTTTACGTCATCCTGTGCACAATCACTTCCTGCCCTGCTCTACTTGCAACTCTCGTAAGGACAGATGGTATTAAGTGTCTCTCATGGGGAGCCTTTCTTATCCACCTCCCCCCCTTTTCCCATGCTACCACTTCATTATTGCACTGAGTACTGTGTCTAAAGCAATCACTTATATGTCTAAAGCTTAGAATACTAGGAATTTGTGATCTGGGTTAGTTTTAGGACTGCTGCAATAATTAATGTTACTTGAACATGAGAATGGAAGACAGGACAATGCCCATAATAGACCCTTTTCTAAAGCATAATTTATATGGTAAAATAAAGTATTACAAATCAGTAGGGGATATAAACGATGAATAAGTAGCAACGTGGAAATCAGCTCCTTGAAGGGAAGAGGAATTCATGTTCTAAAATGAATGCTAGGAAAACTGTTGTGGTTTTGAAATATGTTCATAAGTTCTTTTATATTCTTCCTTTCAAGAGATGGAGCTTAATTCCCCTCTTCTTGAGTCTGGGTTGTACTTACTGATTTGCTTCTAATAAATAGCATAGAGTAGCTACAAAGACCTAGGCATAAAAAGCACCATGGCTTCTGCCTGGCTCTCTCTCAGTTCACTTGCTGCCCTGCCAGGAGGATACTCAAACAGGGCTGTGGTGAGACCCGTGGTGAGAAACTGAGGTCACTTGCAAACAGCCATGTGAAGGGTCATCTCGGAAACATCCTTCAGCCTGAGGCACACATTAAAATGGATGTACCCTAGCCAACATCTTGACCACAGTCTCATTAGGGACCTTAAATCAGAACCACTCAGTTAATATGCTTTCAAATTCTGGGGCACCTGGGTGGTTCAGTCAGTTGAGGGTCCAACGTTTGATTTCAGTTCAGGTCATGATCCCAGGTGGTGGGATGGAGCCCTACATCCCAGGATCTCTGCTGACTTGGAGCCCACTTGGGATTCTCTCTCTCTTCCCCTGCCCTTCTCCCAAGCATGCATGTGCTGTCTCTCTCCCTCTCAAAAAAAAAAAAAAAAAAAAAAAAAAGAAAAGAAAAGAAAAGAAAAAAAAGAAAAAGAAAAAGAAAAGAAAGAAAGAAAGAAAAAGAAAAAAAAGATGATTTCAAATTCAGACCCAAAGAAACTGTCAGATAATAACTGTTTGTTGTTTTAAGCTACTAAATTCTGAGAAGTAGTATGTTAAACAGCAACAGATAACTAATACAAGGATTAAACAGTAAAATATAAAAAATTAAATTGAAGGACAACATACGTGGGTCTTGGAGGAGAAGGGACCCTGTTAAGTTTAATGAAAGATTCCTGGGCTACCTGAATATAAATGTCACCAGTCCATGTAATAGATGAGGCCTCACTGACCACCTCATTTGGTGATGCCAGCTTGTGGTACAAGAGTTCAGTGTGACCATAGGGTCTCTCTCTTTCCCTTTTTGAGATTCCCTGAGTGTGGCAAGATTATTAGTGTTCACCAAATACCCACAAGCTCCTCCACTTCCCAGCCACCTTTGCAGTTATAATGGAGCTTTGTAACTTGGTTCTGGCCAGAGAGACATGGACGTCAGCGATATAAGGCACTTTTAGGCCTGCCCCTTAAAAATATCCCGTAGTTTCTTCCAGTTTTCAATTCCACTACACTGACAATAGTGAAGTGCACATCTTCTATATGTTATGGCTGGAAGGTGGAGGAGGACAGTCTGGTCTGCATAGAACTTTACATGAGCAGAAAATAAATCTTCTTGTGTTCCATCCACCGAGACGGAGAATTTTGTTTGTTATTGCCACATACTCTAGTCCATCCTGACTAAACCATTGTCTCTTTCTAGTTCCTGTCTCTGGGTCATTGGGGTATTCCATATATTCCCCAGGACCAGTCCAGGTTGTGTGCATGTCTACATTTCTGTCCCCTTCAGCTTAGTTACAGTACTTTCTATAGACAGATCATCACCAGAGTTTTAGGGACTGTGGTGCCCACCATGGAGGTACAAAAACGGACCTGAGCCTTTCCCACAATTTTCTGTAGCCCAGCCAAGACCAGGCTATCACATTTCACAAGACTTGACTATTGGGAGAACAACCTACCACTGGCTACAATCAACACCCACAGACATTGGGCAGTCATAAGGGGCTAGCTAATCCATTCCCTGAGTGCTTCTCTTGGCTACGTAAGATCCAGGGAGAGGAAGAAATCAACCTATGACCCAGTATAAAGCCTTATTTCCAAAGTCTTTGGGTCCTGTCTCTTCCCCAGTGGATGAAGGGGAATGATCCTCTCCCCTCAGGTCCCAACGTCTGCAGGAATATGACCACAGTAACAATGCTAGTTAATACTGATATAGTGCTTGGTGTATGGCAGGCCTTATTATATGTTTTAAGTGTATGTTCTAGTATACACTTTCATGAGAAAGCTGAGAAGTTAAGTACCAGGGTAGACTTACACAGCTACCTAGTCCCATAAGAAACCCAGAGCCCAACACTTATTGGAAGAGAAGCACCTTAGAGCAGGATGTCATTTTCCAAGAGTTCATCCTCCAAATTAGGAAAATGAAGCACAGTTCCTTTGATTTTCAATTTCCCCAAGGTCTTATATAACTGTGTTGTACATGTGTACAACAGAGAGTTCAATACTGTCTCTTTTTTTAAAATATTTTCCTCCTCCTACCAAGTTGGCATAGGCTTGGGTGGCATTTCAGTGACCTCTTACTTGGTCTTGGTGTCCTCCAGTCTGTGAGTGACAATAGGAGAAGAATGGAATCTCCAAGAGGAAACCAGGCAATTGGGCTTGGACTAGAAGGTGCCAAAGACATCCTCAGGACAGAGCATTTCAAAGATGTTAAAGCTCCCAGCTTCAAAACTGCCCGGCTGTGTGCCCTTAGGCAGTTGCTTACCTTCTCTGTTTCCTCTCCTGTAGAATGGGGTTATATATACAGTGCCTGCCGTGCGTGTGTGTGTGTGTGTGTGTGTGTGTGTGTGTATAGTCAATATATGTAGACTATTTAGAACAGAACCAGTCACAAAATAAGAACCATAAAAGTGCTCACTATTGTTAATTATCATTATAGATGATATTATCATTGTGGTTTCAGTCAGGACTTCTGGAACAAAGACACATCCCCTTTTTCCCAGGACCCAAAATGAGAATGGTAGTTGGGCTGCTATTACTTCTAGATCTCTTTTGGTGATTGTGAGTAATCCCTAAGAACCACTGATAGTTCAGGTATTTACAGGTTCATTCCTATCTCTCTGGCAGCTCAGCAGTGTACCTGCCACAGACAAATTTTATTCATCCATTTAAATCTTCCATATGTGAAAAGAACTCACTGACATTAAAAACATTAGCAGCATTTATGGCAAGTTCAGAAGATGAATTTCTTTGATACAGAGTATGTTCCTATGGTGAGCAAAAATTCCACAAAATTTCTTCCTGAATCAAAGAAAAATTTTAAGATGACACTGGATCTAATGAGGGGAGGTGGTCCCTGGAGATCACTTTAAGGATAAGCAAATTAAACAATCAAATGTGATTTTTTGTTTTGCCTGCAAAAGTAGGAAAAAACAAACCTCCTAAAGCCCAGTCCTGAGGAGGCAAGTGTGTAAATGGCTCAACTTATGGTTGTGAGCTTCACACTCTCTCAAAACATGAATAAACACTAAAAAAAAAAAAAAAAAGACTCACACACAACCAACAGAGCCATCCAGGAACCCCTACAATAATTTATTTTCTAACTTCATTACTTTGGATTTCCAGGGTTTTTTTTCCCTTCAATCTTTTACTTTTAAAAATACTGCAATGAATAATAGTCTCATGCATCATTTCATGGGTGTATGATTTCTAGAGTAGAACTGATGCAGCAAAGGGTGTATGTGTTGTGGTCCATACTGCCAAGTATCTCCTTGGAAGCTGAGAGGGTCTGCACTCCCAACAGCAGGGCAAGGAGAGGGATTTCCCCCTGTTCTTATGACCACAATCTATTATCAAAATTTTGGATATTTGCCATTCTGATAAGATAAAAAATGGTATCTCTGTGCTTTTACTGTGCTTTTAGGGTTTGCATGTTTTAAAATGTTTTATTTATTTCTGAAAGAAAGACAGCATAATCAGGGGAGGGTCAGAGAGAGGGGGAGATACAGAATCTGAAACAGGCTCCAGGCTCTGAGCTGGCAGTCAGCACAGGGCTCAAACCCACAAACCATGAGATCATGACCTGAGCCAAAGCTGGACGCTTAACCGACTGAGCCACCCAGGCATCCCTAGGGTTTGCAGTTTTAAAATGGCTTTTTAGGGGCTCCTGGGTGGCTCAGTCAGTTAGGCGTCTGGCTTCGGCTCAGGTCTATGATTTTGCAGTTTGTGGGTTTGAGCCCGGCATCAGGCTCTGTGCTGACAGCTCCCTCAGAGCCTGGAGTCTGTCTTCGGATACGGTCTCTCCCTCTCTTTCTGTCCCTCTCCTGCTCACGCTGTTTCTCTCTCTCTCTCAAAAATAAATTTAAAAATTTAAAATTTTGTTTAAAAAATTTTTAATGTTTTATTTCTAGGAGAAAGAGAGAGACAGCGTGAGCAAGGGAGGGTCAGAGAGAGAGGGAGTCACAGACTGAAACAGGCTCCAGGCTCTGAGCTGGCAGTCAGCATAGAGCCCGACGCAGGGCTCGAACCCACGAACGGCGAGATCATGACCTAGGCAAAAGTTGGATGCTTAACCGACTAAGCCACCCAGGCGCCCCTAAAATTTTATTTTAATAAAATGGTTTTTTAATGTTTATTTTTGGGAGATAGAAACAGTTCAAGAGAACTTGAGTGGAGAAGGGACACACACAGAGAAAGAAAGAGAGAGAGAATCTGAAGCAGGCTCCAGGCTCTGAGCTGTCAGCACAGAGCCTGACAAGGGCTAAAACCCATGAACCACCAGATCATGACCTGAGCTCATGTCAGATGCTTAACCAACTGAGCCACCCAGATAACCCTCATGTATAGCACTTTTAATATATCATGCCTCTCCCTTCTAGCTTGCCAAGGTTTTGTTGAAAAATCTCCTATAGCTTTATGGGCTTTCCCTTGGTAGTTGCTGACTCTTGTGTCCTGTGGCTTTTAAATGTTTTTCTTTATCACTATATTTTGCAAATTTAATTACAAATATTTTGGTGTGGATCTGTTTTTGTTCATTCTGATAGGTGTTCTCTGTGCCTTCTGGATCTGGATATCTGTTTCCTTCCCCAGATTAGGGAAGTTTTCAGTTATCATTGCTTCAAATAAATTTCTTGAACCCCTTTCTCTTCTTCATCTGGGACTCCTATAATATGAATGTTATTAGGTTTGATGCAGTCACTGAGTTCCCTGGGTCTATTCTTGTTTTGCACATTTCCTTTTTCTCTCTTTCATTCACCTTCATTACTTTCCATTACTCTGTCTTATAGGTCATTAATTCATTTCTCTGTTTCTTTTAACCTGCTGTTCATGCCATCAAGCATGTTTTCATTTCATTTATTATGCCCTTTATATCTCCTTTATCTCTGTGTTAAGAGTCTCACTCATGTCTTCCACTTTTTTTTTAAGTCCAGTGAGTTTCCTTATGATCATTGCTTTAAATTCTCTATCAAGTATGCTACTTATTTCTGTTTCACTTAGATCTCTGGCAATGCCCTTATCTTATTCTTTAATTTGAGATAAATTGCTCTTTCTGTTCATTTTGTCTGCCTGTCTGTGTCTGTAGGTTAAGAAAGTCAGTTATGTCTTCTGTTGTTGAAAGTAGTGACTTTATGAAGAGGTCCTGGAGTGCCCTGTAGTATAGTGTCTCCTGTTCACCAGAACCTGGCACTTCAGGTGAATATTCTATGTGTATTGCTTATTGCCCTGCTGTGTCTCAGTCACTTTTCCTACAGTGCAGTTGTCTGCTGATGGTCTTCCTGTTTTGGGCTATGCTTGCTCTCTATGGTGGTGGTAGGACCCAGGCAGGCCAGCTCTGAGGGGGGTGTCTTCTGTGGAATTTGGGAGTGGGGCAGAAATGTAAGCAAAATTTGAGTTGGGCCACTAGTCCTATGCCAGATCCCTGGAAGTGCTGCAGTGGTTGGGGGCTGAGTGCTGGGGCAGCCATGTGCACAAGGCTGGGTATGGCATACATCAATGGCTGGGCATAGTGTGAGACAGTGGCTGGGGAGCTCAACTGGGTGTGGCATGAAGGCTGGGCAGGATATGCTGTGGGATCTGTGCATCAGGTGACTGGACGGGATGCTGGCATGGCTTTAACAAAATTTACCCCAAGTCCAGGACCAAGGGTAGGAGGCTTGGAGTGGGCTAGTCTTTAGGAGAACTTGTGGGCTTGGCACAGAGCTGGCAAGTTAGGTAGCAAGTGTTTGTGCAGCCCTGCCTACCACAGGTGACTCTGTGTTTATGTTGGGATAGGGAAGAAAAATGACACCTCTAGCTCCCTTGTTTTCAGAGAAGTCTCTCAACACAGTCTGAAAGCGGTGTGAATAGATCTGTCTCCCATTTGCCCTGAAGAACCAAAAATTAAGTCCTCCATTAAGAGCAACCTCGGGCTACATGTAGCCCTAGTCCCAGTTCCAGGGAAAGCCTCAGACTGTTCAAGGCTAAAGCCATTCTTGGACCGCCCTCAGTTCAGCTGATCAAAAAGAAAAAAGAAACATTCCTATGGTCTGAGTCAAGGCTGGGAACTGCAGATACAAACTAGCCAGTTTCTCACCACTCGCCTGAACCCCACGTGGGCCCTTTGAACTCACCTCATAATTGGTCATTTTCAAAGGATTCTCAGAAGTCAAGATTGGGTCCTACCAAAAGTAATGAACACCTCACAGATACTGAATGGTCAAAGCTGTTACCAGGGGTGCTGCTGTACAATTGTAATTGGTGCTTATGTGATGATGCTACATGTGCTGTAACACCCCCATCCCTTACTCCTTAAAAACCCTATTCGCTATTGTTCTTTGCTTCACCTTGCTGCCATGACACCGGTAGGCTGGTGAGCCCCTGCTTGAACTTGTAATAAAGACCCTTTTGTATTTGCATCAGTGCTGGCTCCTTGGAAGTCTCTGGGACTCGGATTCGGGCACAACAGCCCCTGGGCTGGTAATAACTGCTGTTTTTATGTTGCCTCTCCACATAGGCTACTGTCTCTTTAAGGGTGGCAACCCAGCTATCACTCACCCTCCCAGCCTGCCTGGTGTTAAGAGAGCTGATTTTCAAAGTTACAGGCCCCAAGTTCAACTGTTTTTGCAAACTCAAGCAATTGTTATTTTGCAAAATATTGTTTGCAAAATATTTGCAATATTATTTTGCAAAAAATTGTTATTTTTTGTTTTTACTTTTGATTTAAATTTTAGTTAGTTAACATACAGTGCAGTTTTGGTTTCAAGAGTAGAATTCAGTGATTCACCACTCACGTACAACACCCAGTGCTCATCACAACAAGTGCCCTCCTTAATACCAATCACCCATGTAGCCCATCCCCCCACAGACCTCCCCCATCAACCCTCAGTTTGTTCTGTCTTTAAGAGTTTCTCGTAGTTTGTTTCCCCCTCTTCTCTTCCCCTATGTTCATCTGTTGTTTCTTAAGTCCATGTATGAGTAAAATCATATGGTATTTGTCTTTTTCTGCTGACTTACTTCACTTAGCATAATATACTCTAGTGTGCCCCATGTGAACTCCCTGCAGTGAGGGTCCATTTCTCTCCCTTCTCCATGCACACAGCTCCCTCACTCCTAAAAGCAGCCTCCTTCCACCTTTCTGAACTTCCTAACCTTCAGCTGCAGCTTCTTCTCCATATTTAGCTGTGGAGTTTGTTATTCCAGTCTTCATATTGCTGTCTGGTTTATTGACTTGGACGTGGATAATATCTGGCTATAAACGTGGGCTGGGGTGAGCTCAGGGTCCCTAGTCCACCATCTTTCCAAGTTCTTCCAATTTTACCCTTTTTGTTAGAAAAAAAAAACAAATATTTTTCATTTTTTTAAACTTATGGTGATTTTGCCATACAGAAAAATATTTTACTTTTATGTATATGAATTACTCTTTACTTTATGATTTCTGGATTTTGTGTTATGGTAGAGAAGAATACAAAACACAACCTTCTCCACTCCAATATAATCAAAAAAATCTCGTGTGTGTGTGTGTGTGTGTGTGTGTGTGTGTGATGTGGGTTTGTTTTGTTTTTCCTAATACTTTTATGGAGGTGGGGGGAAGCAGAAATATTTTTTCTATTACTTTTATGGATTGTTAATGAGGCATATTTTACATCTTGGATAAATCTGGTGTGTACCCTGGTACAAAGACTGAGGTTTAAATCCAACCTTATTTTCCCTTAATGCTTCATAGTTGTCCTTATACCGTCTTTTCCCGCTCATTTGAAATGCTTTTTCAGATGTTAAGTACCTGACTATTTAGGTTTATTTTTAGGCTTTGTGTCTCAGAATTACACTAGCTTGTTAATATGATGTAATAATGCCACCCTTTTTTTTTTCAGGCATTTCCTAGCTAGAAACAATCAATCTCCATTTTTCCACATGAACTTTAAAATCAATTGTGTGTTGCTGAAGATTTTGTTGCTATTGTTTATTGGGATCGTTATAGTTATATATTAATCTAGAGAGATATGAAGTCATTCTGATACCGAATCTTTCCATTCATGCAAATAATGCATCTAAGAATCTTTCCGTAAGTTTAGTTCATCTTTTGCTTTTTTTCATTTTCCAGCTGCAGTAGGAAATAATGATGGTGATGGGTTACATCCTTGTCTGATTCTCTATTCTTTTTGCCAACTATTCCAAGGAAAGTATGGAAAAAGCTTTTGCACACTAATTATTATTACAGCACTAATTTATAGTTTTTTGAGACTCAGTTGGAAAGAACCTCTTTGCAACAGAAAGACTGGTTAACAACAGAAGAGTTAAGGAGATCATAGTTCAGTATAATATCACAAAGAGCCGTTACATGGAAAATTATATGATATAATATTGGTAAAAACACGATATAAAAATTATAGATATAGTGCTATTACAACCATCTGAAAAACATCAGCAAATTGGCAATAGAAAAGGAAGTTAGATGTTAATAGCGGTTGTCACTAGGTAGCAGGATTAAAAGTGGTTAGGTTTCCTAATTTTTCTTTCTTTTCCAAATTTTACATAGTAAGCTTGATATACATGTTACAATGGGAGGGGAACTTATATTTTAATAATTTGTGACCCAATTCAATGACTAAAAATGGACTTGGAATTAAGCCCCTTTGGGCATAGCTTAACATTAATCTGTACTTGAACTACTTCAAAGGAGGCAGAAGAGCTGAAAAGCAAGAGCAAACCCAGGATGTCATAGCTGTACTTACTGGGTTTTCAGAGCTGCGTTGTCTAATAGAATATGAGTCTTATAAGTGACTTCTATTTTTTGGTATATACACTTAAAAAGTAACAGGTGGAATTCATTTTAATGATATATTTTATTTAACTCAAATAAAACCAAAATATTTCATCATCTAATTAACATTAAAAATATTATTTTACATTCTTGGGGCGCCTGGGTGGCTTAGTTGGTTAAGCGTCTGACTTTCGCTTGGGTCATGATCTCGTGGTTCGTGGGTTCGAGCCCCGCGTCAGGCTCTGTGCTGACTGCCAGCTCAGAGCCTGGAACCTGTTTCAGTCTGTGACTCCCTCTCTCTCTGAACCTCCCCTGCTCAAGCTGTCTCTCTCTCTCCTGGAAATAAATAAAATATTTAAAAAAAATATTATTTTACATTCTCTTTTTCTACTAAATCTTATGTATCAGATGTGGATTTTATATTGACAGCACATCTTAATTTAGATTAGCCACATTTCATGTGCTAAATAGCCATATATAAATGATGGCTTTCATATTGATCAGTGCAGATCTACACACTGCTTTGATTTGTAGATATCCATAGGAGACAGGTACTGGAAAAGGGTAATGTGTGTGTAGACACAAGGCCAAACAAAAGGTGCCTAAAGAATGACAAAGCTCATGAAGGAAAAACCATTACTTAAAATAAAAATTACCTTAATTAAGATGATTTATGTGGCTTCCCAGTGATCCCTCCCACACACATACACACATTACTTTTCATTGAACAAAACTTCCCAACCTGGACATAAACATTAGGGACCTTGCCTACAGGGAAAAATCCAGTCTTCCCTGCCATGGGTGGCAGGCTAACTAACACCAACAACCTTTAATCTGATATGTGAATTCTTCTGGTGGCACTGCCTGAAGCAACTTTTTTTATTTTTATTTAAAAAATTAAAAAAAAAATTTTTTTTCCCCTAAGACAGAGAAACAGCGTGAGCAGGGGAGGGTCAGAGAGAAAGGGAGGCACAGAATCTGAAACAGGCTCCAGGCTCTGAGCTGGCAGTCAGCACAGAGCCCGACGCGGGGCTCGAACCCACGAACCGCGAGATCATGACCTAAGTGAAAGTCGGACGCTTAACCGACTAAGCCACCCAGGCGCCCCTATTTTTTAAATTTCTGGGAGAGAGAGAGAGATAGAGAGAGAGAGAGAGAGAGAGACAGCATGAGCACTGGAAGGTCAAAGAGAGAGGGAGACGCAGAATCTGAAGCAGGATTCAGAGCTGTCAGGACTCTGAGCTGTCAGCACAGAGCCTGACCGAATCCAGAGGGGTTCGAATCCAGGAACCATGAGATCATGACCTGAGCCGAAGTCAGATGCTTAACCGACTAAGCCACCCTGATGCCCTCTGAAGCAACTTCTACCCAATGCTGTCCAATAAGGAGGACGTTAACTACATGGGGCTACTGAAATTAAATGTAATTAAAAATTCAGATCTTCAGTGGCACTAGTCACATATCAAGTGCTCTGTATAGCTACATGTTGGCCTGGCTACCGATTGGGGTAGATGTAGGGGGATCAACTCTCAATCCTTAACTCCAGCAAGTGCTTTTGTCTAAAACTGTGCTGGTTGAGAAGGGCCTGGGGCTCTGCTCCTTCCTATGGTCTCCCAGCCGCCTTCATCTCCTCTCACAGAACACACCTTGTAAGGACACAAGTCTAAACCATACAAACTCCATGACAGGCCTTAAGTTTCCCCTCTAAACTAGAAGGTCTAAGTTTCAGTTTCCCTGGAACTATTGGGCAGCTACACACTGCCCAAGGCCAAAGAAACTGCCCACCACATCACTCCACCACACTACCTTGGCAACGCCCAATCAAGAAAGGCCAGCAACTATAGATAAAACTGTCACCTAATGTTAAAGTTAACCCATTAGGCACTGAACAAGACCCTAGGCTCGCTCTGTAATTGGTTGAATTTAAAAGTACTCTAAAAGTTGTAATTGGGTCTTGCCAAAAGTAACAAATATTCTAGACAATGTGTATTGTTAAGCCCGCTGTCAATGATATTGTATAATTATGATTGGATCACTGTTCCCCTGCCACAACTTCTGTAACTCCCCAGTCACAAGCCCAATAAAAATCCTACTCTGCCTTTGTTCAGGGCTCTCAGCACGGATCCAGGTCTGGAGGGGTGAGGTCTGGGAGCCCAAGCTCGAGCCCGTAATAAAGCCCTTTGCCTCTGCATGCGTGACTTGGTCTCCCCGGTGGTCTCTGGTTGAGGATACTGCAATCTGGGTATAACAACGTCACGCTAGCCCAGACTCTCTGTTGCGTGGAGTTCACTCATGGAGCCATAGGAGATCAAGACGTGATTGCTGCCTGCACCTAGATCTATGAAAAATGAAAACCAGACACAGAATTGATGTTGAATACCGGTTCACTTAAGCGATAAGTGAAATTCACCCAAGTACTTTGTTTGAATAACTTGAACTCTTTTTAAAAATCCATCTTCTTAAAAGTTTGCTCCCAAAACATTTCACCCCTAGTCCAAGAACTGATGATTAAAATTTAGCAATATAACGTATCCAGAAAACAATTAACAATTGAGTGAGAAAAATATGTAAACTTCTGATTTCCTTACGAAGATGGCTGCTAGAGAAAACAATAAAACTTAAAGCATTTAACTATTTTACATTAGGTTAACAGTGAGAAAGAAAATATTTCAGGTGAGAATAAAAATCCCGTGAGGGACAGAAAATATAGGTTCAAGGAAAAATCCAGAATGATGTAAATTTTCCGTTAAAAGCGAATGATTAAATTGTGGATTTAGAGTCCATTACATTCGTCTGAAATAAGCGGTTTTGTTTAGAAGTCAGCATTCACAACGTGCCAAAAAATTTTCTTTGCGATTACGTAAATTTAAGATGAAAACTATAAAGATGTTACAAAAAAAAAAAATCACTTTCAAAGTCTTTCCAGAGATCGGGTCGGGTGCGGCCCTGGGGCGCTTCTGCCGCCCCCAGCGCTCCCACAATCCAGGCGCTTCGCGGGGCGCTTTTCCACCGCCTAGCCCGCCCCCCGCCGGGCTCTCGGAGGGAGCGGACGCAGCCCACCGCCCGACGCTCGGCTCCGCCTCCTCCCGGGGTCGGTCCCGCGCGTCACTCGTAAGGTGTTCCCTGTTCGGTACAGAGGTCGTGAGGTGTTTATTCTACCTAGCCCCTCATTTGCCTTACTGCCTGTCCCACCCTGGAATATACAGTCCACAAAAACTGGAAGCTTCGCCCACAGTTTCCTGGGTGCAGCCCCAAGCGCGCTACCAGGCAGTGCTGAAACTGGCTTCCTTCCGCGCCCACGCCCTTCGAGCGCACCACGGGTCACGTGCCCGAACAGCGAAATATCATCGAGTCCGTCCTCCGGCCTCCCAGAGAGGACTCGGAAGTGCCCTGGAGCCAGAGCGGGCCCTTCCGGCCGGGCCGTCCGCGCTTTTGTCCCGCCGGCGGCTGGGCTCCCGCGGCGCCGCCACAGCCAGTACGTGAGTCCGCGGCCGCCCGCACTCCCGCCCCTGGCCCACGCCTGCCACGCCCTCCCCTTAGTGGCCAAGTCTTGGCTGCCCTTTGGGTCTCGGGCGGGTTTTGGAGGGAAGCGTTTCCCCCTCTCTAGATACACGTTAGAGATTCCCTGTATTCCCCCACCCTCAGAAGGCACGTTCCAGGGGAGTGGGAAAACCTCAGGCCAGCCGAGGGGTGTGGGGCGTGCCCGTGGAACAGGCTGGTCTCTCTGTGGGCCCAACTCCGGCCTTCAGAGCGTCCAGGGCCGGGTTGGCGTTTCCCACTGTCCGGAGAAAGGCTGGGGCCTGGCTCTTGTCTTTCTTTCCTGTTCGCTGCTTTCTCGGGCCGGAGGGGGAGCCCTGGACATGAGCCCTTTAAAATGATCCCCTTGGTGTGCACGCCTTGTAGTTAAGTTTGGCCCTAGGACGTGAGAGTGATTACGAACGTTAGAGGGACCCCCTAGGGCTGATCTGCTTCAGTACGCGCCCCACCTCCACCCCCACCCCCCGGCCCCCGGTTTCTTCCCATATTTGGGGAGACGATATTGAGAGGCTCCTGCTACAGGTGCAGATCGAGCCCCGGGGAGGCGCTTCCAGACCCATGCTCTGGGGAAACTCACCGTGTACAGACTGGGGTACGACCGAAGGAGGCGGCTTGCCTTGGGCTCTGAAAGTGAGGAGTTGACTAGGTAGGGAAAATATGGAAGAAGCTCCTAGACTCCGGGTGAACTGGAATGTGAAAGATGAACGGAAGTGCGAGGGCTGGGTGTGCTGCTCTAAAACGTTTAGACTAGGTAGCCACTAGGGTGTTTTCTTTCCGAAAGCCCGAGGGTTTTGTTTTGTTAATACAGTTTTAAATATGTTTACTAATATATTTAATACTCTCATGGTTTAAACGTTTAAAATATAAGCAGTTATTAGTGAAAAGGTTTGCTCCCGCTCAGTCATCTTCCTATGCCCAAACCCACACAGTAACATTTGTGAGTTTTGAGTGTAACCATCCAGTTTGTTTATGCAAATACTGGCGACTGTGAATGTAGTTAGGTCCCCTTTTTTCACATAGGTGGTAGGGTATGCTCCAAAGTTCTGTCTCCTTGCTTTTTTCCTCCTGATGTATTTTAGGTATCATCAGAATACTAAGAGCTTTTAAAACAGCAACAAAACAGCACGCTGGTAACCGATGGGCTATTGTTTGGGTGTTTTGAATATTCCATAATTTTTTAGATCTATTTGGAGCCGTTTGGGTTGTTTTAAATTTTTTTGTTCATCAATGGTGCAGTCTTCTACTAGGACATCTTTTAGCAAGGGTTTTTATTCATTTTTTGTTTTGTTTTTTATTATAGTTTATTATCAAGTTGGTTTCCATAAAACACCCAGTTCTCATCCCAACAAGTGCCCTCCTCCATGCCCATCACCCATTTTCCCCTCCCCCACCCCCAGCAAGGGTTTTTAAAGAAGAGATCAGTCAAAATAATTTGTTTTATATTAACTCAGGCAGTTATTGATTAGTTGTTAAATATGCTAAATCATTATTGTAACAGTTAGTGTAGAGTGTTTAAAGAACAAATAAAACCAAGTAGGTTTTCTCTCCTGGATCTTGTATTTATGATGATTAGCCTTAGGCTAGCCTAATAATCTAATTCTGTTAATGACACCCTTCCAGCCAGTCTCTGTCCAGTTAGCTTCAGAAAATCTCTCAGTCTCCCTTTCAGAATCTCTTTTGTTTATCTTTTTCTTCAGGATGACTAGAAATCTCTTCACCACTACCAGGTATGAGAATGTTCTATTTCATTTTTTACTTGAAGGAAAAATTACCTTTAATCCATATTTCTACTTTTAAATAAGAGAACCAACCCATGTTAACCATTTACAATGCTGATATTCATAAACTAAATGCAGTAATAGCAAAGGACACAGCATATTCTCTCTGTTTTCATCTGTACTTCTTGATTCCATCTTTCATCAGTCTCATTCTCCAACTTCCTAGGTGTTCTTTTTTCTGAATTGGTAAGCATTTTGTGCTCATATGTCTTGTTTTTTTGGTCATTTCCAAGCCAAATATATAAGAAGAATTTAAGGTACAGAATCCAGGTATGACACTTGATGACAAACAGACTTGTGGAATATGTTTGGTAATCTGGAGATCTAGAGTAGCTGTTGATGCATTGCTCATTACAGCCCGTTCATAGGCAGGACCTTTTGGCCAGAGTAAGCCACAATTCGTATGAGTTGTCCAGTCTCGTAAACGGGGCTTCTGACTCTTCTGGGCAGGGACAGCAAGAATTAAGGGCAGGCTTTTACTCTTTGCAGAGGCTTTTTTGGGCATTGATAGAACATGAACAACTAGTATGGAGGAGTCCAGAGGTGGTAGGGTGTGTAATTTGGAAGAAGCAGATGGCATTCTAAAGCTAGCACTTTTGACTGATGTAACCAGGCTGTTGGGTCATGCTTCCTGCCAACAACTAGAGAGAACATTGAGAGGAATTTCCCATCCAGTTTGTAGAACTGTTAAGAAATTAAGCCTTTCCAGCCCACTCTATGCAGGAGTTGTGCTTTTGGGGTGATTATTTTCTAGTGTCAGAATGTATGATGTGACTTAGCCAACACATCAGTCATTTTTTTTAAGTTGTTAAAGTCCAGTTAGTTAACATACAGTGTAATATTAGTTTCAGGTATACAATTTAGTGATTTCAGCACTTCCATACATCACCCTGTGCTCATCATGACAGGTGCAAGCCCCATCATCCCTCCATCCTCCCATTCCCTCCCCCTCCCCCCTTTGGTAACCACCAGTTTGTTTTCTTTAATTAAGAGTCTGTTTCTTGAGTTGTCTCTGTCTTTCTTTCTCTCTCCCTCTCTGTTTCTCTTTCTCTCTCTCTTGCCCCTTTGCTTATTTGTTTTGTTTCTTAAATTCCACATAGGAAAGAAATCATGGTATTTATCTTTCTCTGGCTGATTTATTTCACTTAGCATAATACTCTCTAGTTACATCCACATAATGCAAATGACAAGAATTCATTCTTTTTTATGGCTGAGTAGTATTCCATTGTATATGTACACCACATCTTTATCCATTCATCAGTGGACAGACACTTGTCCTAGCTCTGTGTAAAATGCTGTATTTTGATAGGGCACATGAGTCTTCTTGATTGGCTTATAATAACCTCCTCCCAGACTTCAGGACTCAGTTCTCTCTGGTCTTTTTTCCTTTTAATTTTTTTTATTATAAAAAGATTTAAACATACAAGAAAGTAAAATAGTACAATGAATTCCATATACCCATAGATCAGCTTTAATAATTATTTTGATTCTGCTACATTTGTTTCGCTTTTCCCTTCGTATTTTTTCTTTATTAAAGTTTTTTAAAGGAAATTTCAGACATCATGCCATTTTATTCTAACATACTTTCAGCCTACAAAAAAAATTGACACTTCTAACATAGCCACAGTGGTATTATCATACCATCCTAAATTAATTCTGATTCCTTGATATTATCTAACAAAGGTTGGCAAATTATTTGGTGATGCATTCTCATAGGTGCTGAGTCATCAGGATGCCACTTCTGGAAGCACATAATACCACCATTGGTGATACTAATTTACAACAGGTGGCCAAGACATTGTCTAATTTCTCTACTGTGTAATTACCATTTTTCCCTTTCAGTCTGGGCTGAATATTTTAAGATCATGCATATGTACTGCTCCTTCTCAAAATTTCCCCCTAGCTTTAGAATCCATCTCCCCTGATCCAGTCTTTGCTCTGATAGTTGCAGAATACTATTTTTTTTTCAGCTCTACTGTTTTCCACATATATACCAACTGCCCCTGGCATTCTGCTATAAGTAAGCCACTTCTCCCATTTATGTATGGGCTCATGAAATCCTATTTTCAATGGTGTGTAATTCATTACTGTACATAATTATTATGGAGCCAAAATTGTGTGGCCAGGCTGGCTTGTGGTCTTATGATATACCCTGTCATTTAAAAAAAAAATTATGTTTATTTATTTTTGAGAAAAAGAGAGAGCATTAGCAGGGGAAGGGCAGAGAGGGAGGGAGACAGAATCTGAAGCAGGCTCCAGGCTCTGAGCTGTCAACACAACCCAATGCAGAGCTCGAACTCACAAACCTTACGATCATGACCTGAGCTGAAGTTGGACGGTTAACCAACTGAGCCACCCTGGTGCCCCTACATACCCTGTCATTTTTAAGCATCTCCTTACTTGTTGGCATAACAAGATGCCCCAGCTCACCTTCTGTGTATCCTACCCTAGCCCAGCATCTGCCATTTCTCTGAGGAGCTCTGTTTCCTTTTAGTAGGTAGTAGTCGTAGAGACTAAGAACAGGGTGCTGGATGTGCTTATTACTGCTAAGATATTTTTTGCTTCTTGGCTTTTCAGCAGAGAGCTAGGGACTGTGTATGCCTACTTGTGAATACACAGACATGTGCGCACACCCACATACACACACACATACATAATTTAGAAATCATGAAATCACACTGATCTCTAATTCATCCCCACAGGTCTTTCTTGCCTTCCCCTTGTCCATATTTTTTGTCTCTTCTTCCTCCAGGAGAGCCTTGGCTTGCAACTAAGTCAGTAACACATTTACTTGGTCCCCTACCACATTAAAATTGTTTCAAAATTACTTTGCCAACGGGGCACCTGGGTGGCTCAGTCAGGTAAGCTTCTGACTTCAGTGCAGATCATGATCCCATGGTTTGTGAGTTCGAGCCCCACATTAGGCTTTCTGCTATCAGCACTGAGCTTGCTTTGGATCTTCTCTCTCCCTCTCTCTCTGGCTCTCCCCCACTTACACTCTCTCTCAAAAATAAATAAACATTAAAAAATAATAAAAATTAAAAAAATTACTTTGCCCACACCTTTGCAGAAGACAAGCCTGTTTAAAAAGTGTTGTTTTCAGCTCTTCCCCACCACTCCCTCCAGCCTTTCCAAGACTGAAGGTATATAGTACATGGTCACATATTATGTGATAATCGTGTGCCTAAGTTACATAGGTTAGTTGTTTGTTTCTTTTTGTTCCCTTCCTATGGTTACATTATTCCTGTAAAACACAGATGAGTTCATTTGTTTCCATTTGCTTTCTGGTTTAGCTGCTTTTCCTTTTTGTAATTCTCATTGATTGAATTTTATTCTTTGAATATGCAGCACATTATCATGCTTCCATAAGTAAAATCTGCAAAATGCTGTACTTAGAGTATCTCTCTTCCCTATCATTTTGCACTGTTCTCCGTACTCCTCCACTTACAGGTAATGGGGCTTTACTGATTTCTGGCTTCTCTCATTACTGTAAAGTTAAGTAAGTATATACTCATTTATTTATTTTTCTTCCTTACATAAAATGTAGCATGTATGCTTTTTTTCTCTCTACATTATATCCTGGAAATCGATCCCTTTCAATCAATTTATAGTTTTTTTTGTTTTGTTTTGTTTTGTTTTTTTAGTACTTCATTGTGATTATGTGTCATAGTTTATTTAACTGATCTTCTATGCTTGGATGTTTAGGTAGTTTTCCAAATTCTGTAGATATAAATAATGCTACCGTGAATAGCTTTGTGCTTTTTTGTACTGTTGGAAGTGGATCTTCAGTATAAATTCCTAGATGGGAGTTCTGGATTGAAGTGTAAATGCACACAGTTGTGTCAGATATTGGCAAATGCCTCTCAACAGAGGTTATGCCAATTTGCATTCCCATTAATATATGAGAGTACCTGTTTCCACCACAGCCTCACTGACAGAGTGTATTGTCAAGCTTTTAATATGACAGATGAGAAATGGTATCTTAGTGTAGTTCTCATTTGCATTTCTCTTATAAGTGACATTGAAAACATGTTTAAGGGACATTTTAATATTTCTTTTTGTGAATTGTGTCTCTTGCACATTTTTCTATAGGAATTTTAGTCTATATTCAACTTTTGAAAATTTGTAGGAGAGGTATTAGCCCCTATATATGATGCACATTGTAAATATTTTCTTTCATTTTTGCCATTTCTCAATTTTGCTTATAGCATTTTTGCCATGTAATTTGTATTTATAAAATTTATCAATCCTTTCTTATTGTATATGATTCACAGTTTGAAAACTTTTTCTGTAATCATATTATAGAAACTTTCATTCATGTTTCCTTCTAGTATTTGTATGGCATCACATTTTTATAATTAGTGATCTGCTGCATTTGGAATTTATTCTTGAGTTATGTTACAAAGAATGAATCTGGCTTTATCTTTTTCCAAATGGTTTTCTAGTTGTTCAACACTATTCTAAATAGTGCCTCAGTAATTTGATGTGATATTTTTATATGCTTGATTTTTGTAATTAAGTGTAATTAAGACTGTTTCTGGACTTTCTGTTCTATTCCATTTGTCCATACACTGGTAGCATGCTGCATTAGTTATAGAGGCTTTTTGGTATATTTTAATACCTAATATGGCTAGTCCCCCCTTATAGCCCTTCCTTTTCTGTTTTTTTTGCTAGCAATTTTTGTGTTTATTTATTTTTTTTTAACTTTAGGTAGGCTCCATGCTCAATGTGGGGCTTGAACTCATGACCCCAAGACCAAGAGTTGTGTGCTCTACCAGCCAGGTGCCCCTTTTACATTTATTTTAGAGGATTTGGCTTTATGGCTATAGGAACTTGAACATCTTTCTTTCTGAGGTTTGAAGATGAGTAGAGGCAGATGGGTCAAGGCCAAAGGGAATGAATGGAGCATGGTCCCTGATAAAAGATGTGTTGCAGTTGATGGTTATGGAATACTGCCTGCTCAGTAGCCCTCGCATTTCAGCAACATGAACTATTCTGCCCAAAGTAGTAGAGACAAAGTAGTAGAGTGCTTTCAAGAGGAACAAAGAACCCCTGCTTGAGCCCTAAAATCTGTTTTAGGAAGGAGTTTGCCTTTCCTGAGTCCTGTGCTTTATGCCCAGGTTCCAACCTTAATCAAATAACCTGATGTCACTAAGAAGTAATAATTATTCACGTAACACTCACCAAGTAGCTGGCATTGTTCACAACACTTCATATATGTTATCTCATTTAGTGTTCATGCCAACCCCATTGCCCTCATTTTACAGATGAGGAAACTGGCACAAAGAGGTTAAATCACTTTCTTGAGGTCATTTGATTAAGTATTTGAATCCAGGTAGTAGTATTTCCTTTGCTTGGAGGTTTGTATTTTAGCTTCTCATCTTTGATATGTCTGACTGCTGTTAGCTTGTACATAACGTGGAAATGATGCATCTTTGCCTGGCAGGCTGGATGGAGCATGCTCTTCCTTGTAGAATTCCTCCCTGACTGCCTACTTCCCAGGGTCAGGTGTTCCTTGGAGGGAGAGTCCAGGAGGCCAAACCAACTCCAAGAAGCTGCAGTTTGACTTCTTTCTCATGTCTTTCATGACTGTCTTCATGTTTCCATTACCATCTCCCCAATACCTCCACCTAGGTCTTCTCTTTTTTTTAGCTTTGTCTGTTTAGTTTTGCTGATTATGTCTTCTTGAATTTTGTCTTACTAATCTTTCTGTTTCATCTTATTCAGGAAGAATAAGAAATTTCTTCTAACCTCTGATTGTTTTTTCATGACTAGGTGATAGTTTCCAAAAACCAGTCAACATCTGTGGTTCTGTACATTATTTCAGCCCATTTCGGTTGCTCTCCTGATAAACTGTTATGCAAGAATAGAAAAACTCTTTTTTCCATTGAATATCCAAGGCTGTAACATTTTAACGTCAGCTCCACAGGGGTAGAAATTTTGGCATGTCCCCTTTTGTATCCCCTGAAGTTAAAAATGGTACCTATCCCACAGCATGCAGTCAATAAATATTTGTCAAGTGAATGAGTGAATTTGGATGTAACTCTTCCAGTTTCTTCTAAACAAAGTGAACAGGTATCATTTTCATTTTCTTGGTTTAGTGTCACATTTGAAGACGAGGGGGACTGAGGATGAGGAATCAACTGAAAAGTATGAAAATGATAGAAATGCAGAATCTGCGTGGCCAAAAGCAGAAGGTTTTCACAAGGATCATATGCAGGAATCTAAGGTTGGTGAAACTTGTGATTGGAATAGCAAGGTAGAGAGTCAGTTGGAAAATCCAGAGGGAAAAAGGAGGATGGAAGACAAAAGTGGCACCGGGGAAAAGATGGGCAAAGCCAACAACACAGCAGATATCAAGATGGAACAGGAAGATGAAGCATCTGAGAAAAGCTTACATCCAAGTTCAAAACTTGTTATACACCAGACTGTCCCTATAGAACAGATAAGCAGTGAACGAGACGAAAGTGTGGAGAACCTTAATGGAAACTCTCATCCTGGTCTGCAGCAGAAAAACAGTGCTCTTAAGAAATCACACAGATGTGAGGAGTGTGGGAAATCATTCAAATACAATTCCCGCCTTGTTCAACATAAAATTATGCACACTGGGGAAAAACGCTATGAGTGTGATGACTGTGGAGGGGCTTTCCGGAGCAGCTCAAGCCTTCGAGTCCACAAACGGATCCATACTGGGGAGAAGCCGTACAAGTGTGAGGAATGTGGGAAAGCCTACATGTCGTACTCCAGCCTTATAAACCACAAAAGCACCCACTCTGGAGAGAAGAACTGTAAGTGTGATGAGTGTGGGAAATCCTTCAATTACAGCTCTGTTTTGGACCAGCATAAGAGGATCCACACAGGGGAGAAGCCCTATGAATGTGGTGAGTGTGGGAAGGCTTTCAGGAACAGCTCTGGTCTCAGAGTCCACAAAAGGATCCACACAGGGGAGAAGCCCTACGAATGTGACATCTGTGGGAAAACTTTCAGTAATAGCTCTGGCCTTCGGGTCCACAAAAGGATCCACACAGGCGAGAAACCTTATGAATGCGATGAGTGTGGAAAGGCCTTCATTACTTGCAGAACACTTCTAAACCATAAAAGCATCCACTTTGGAGATAAACCTTATAAATGTGATGAGTGTGAGAAATCGTTTAATTATAGTTCTCTCCTCATTCAGCATAAAGTCATCCACACTGGAGAGAAACCTTATGAATGTGATGAATGCGGGAAGGCCTTCAGGAACAGCTCAGGCCTTATAGTGCACAAAAGGATCCACACGGGAGAGAAACCTTACAAGTGTGAGGTCTGTGGTAAAGCATTCAGCTATAGCTCAGGCCTTGCAGTTCATAAAAGCATTCACCCTGGGAAGAAAGCTCATGAATGTAAGGAGTGTGGAAAATCCTTCAGCTATAACTCACTTCTTCTTCAGCATAAAACCATTCACACTGGAGAGAGACCTTACGTATGTGATTTGTGTGGGAAAACATTTAGGAACAATTCAGGCCTCAAAGTCCACAGGAGGCTTCATACTGGGGAAAAACCATATAAGTGTGATGTGTGTGGGAAAGCCTATATCTCACGCTCTAGCCTTAAAAACCACAAAGGAATCCATCTAGGGGAGAAGCCCTATAAATGTAGCTATTGTGAGAAATCTTTCAATTACAGCTCCGCCCTTGAACAACATAAAAGGATTCATACAAGGGAGAAACCTTTTGGGTGTGATGAGTGTGGAAAAGCCTTCAGAAATAATTCAGGCCTTAAAGTACATAAACGGATCCACACTGGGGAGAGACCTTACAAATGTGAAGAATGTGGGAAAGCCTACATCTCACTATCAAGCCTTATAAATCATAAAAGTGTACACCCTGGGGAAAAGCCCTATAAGTGTGATGAGTGTGAAAAAGCTTTCATCACATACCGAACCCTTATAAACCACAAAAAAATCCATCTTGGGGAGAAGCCCTACAAATGTGATGTATGTGAGAAATCTTTTAATTACACCTCACTGCTTTCTCAGCACAAAAGGGTCCACACTAGAGAGAAACCTTATGAATGTGACAGGTGTGAGAAGGTCTTCAGAAACAACTCAAGCCTTAAAGTGCATAAAAGAATCCATACGGGGGAGAAGCCCTATGAATGTGATGTGTGTGGAAAAGCCTACATCTCACACTCAAGCCTTATTAATCATAAAAGTACCCACCCTGGCAAGACTCCCTACACATGTGATGAATGTGGAAAAGCTTTTTTCTCAAGCAGAACTCTATTAAGCCATAAAAGAGTCCATCTTGGGGAGAAACCCTTCAAATGTGTTGAGTGTGGGAAATCTTTCAATTACAGTTCACTCCTTTCTCAACACAAGCGGATCCACACAGGGGAAAAACCGTATATATGCGATAGGTGTGGAAAGGCATTCAGGAACAGCTCAGGCCTCACAGTGCATAAAAGGATTCATACAGGCGAGAAACCCTATGAATGTGATGAGTGTGGGAAGGCATATATCTCACATTCAAGTCTTATTAATCATAAAAGCGTCCACTGTGGGCAGCAGCCCTATAATTGTGAGTGTGGAAAATCCTTCAATTACAGATCAGTTCTTGACCAACACAAAAGGATCCACACTGGAAAGAAGCCATACCGATGTAATGAGTGTGGGAAGGCTTTCAATATCAGATCAAATCTCACCAAGCATAAAAGAACACATACTGGAGAGGAATCTTTAAATGTGACAAATGTGGGAAGTCACAGTGACACATCACAGAAGAGAACTCATGATGGAGGGAATGCTCTGGATGGAACCAGGATGAGCATATCTGTAGGAGGCAGAGCTTACCAAGTCTCAACTCAAATGGAAGAAAAACCTTATGAATGTATGAATATCATCTGAATATGAGGTATTTGTTCATGGCTTATAATTTACATAGTATAAATGAAACTGAGTACTCTTCAGTATGATCTTCAATCATAGCAAGGAAGTCTACAATGTCAAGTAGTTGAGCCTTTATGGAACACAAAATAGTTTATACTGGGAATAAAACCTATCAAAGTGACAATATTTGAAAATCCTTCAAAATAAGCAGACATTTCTGGACATGAAGCATATGGATGAGGAAAGGACTTTGCTTAGAAGTCATATAGTCACCATCAGAAAGTTCATATTTGGTTAAATTCTGTGATAGAAATAGGGGAAATTCAGCTATAGCTTTGAGTCCCAATTATACACTGGTCAGTGGAAAAAATACAAGAAGGGCCTCCAACAGGCAGATTCAGAGCGAGATAGGCTTCAGGGGATATATATTCAAGAGTAGTGATCGTGAAGTGTAAGTTTGATATAATTGAGTAATTTGTGAGGGGTGATGGTGACAAATTTTTAAACAAAATTGGGTTTTGTTGTAGGAAGAGTGGAAAGTGTAGACCTGAATCTAGCAGTAAATAGAGTCGTTAAAAATGCAAGCTGATTGGATTATACTGTTATAATATGTTGGTTCAATGGAGAAAACTTTAAAAATTTCAAATGAGCCCCCTCAATGAATGATTAAGTGTGATCACACATTGTGCTACAAATAATAGGTCCTACCATAGACAGAAATTCAGCACATTGCATAATTAATGGAAAAGGTCTTCAACATGAATTTGTACCTGCACAAAAATAATTGACTCAGGGATTCCTATGAATAGGAATGCTGAGAAGGTCATTTTATTGCAAGAGCTAAAAAGCTGAGTAGCTATTGATAATAGAGAGATTGGAGGAAATTGATGCTTCTTAAAAATCCTGTTAAATGTTTGATTGTTTTGGAATGTATTATTGTAAAGATTTAATGCACCACATGTGTATTGTCTGTTGTAAAATGTTATGAATACTATGTTCAGGGCTCACTCTGTCTCGGCCATGAAGAGCCAGATGGTTCTGGTGAGGTAAGGTGTAATTCCAATAAATTCTTCAAAAATAAACAGACTGTGACTGAATTTAGATGGAGCAGTATGGCAGAGAAAGCCGTTTGTGTGTCATATCTTTGTGGGGTAAGTTAGACCATATCCAACTCAGGGAGGGCAGCAGGGGACTTATACCACAGGGCTAGTAGCTCAGGTTTCACAAGAAATTAGGTGGTGTTTCCACCAGGAGAAGTGCAAAATGTATTGGTCTTCATACTGAGGCTGGATCATAGCTCCTGGGAATGGGCGGGCTGTGGGACTGATCTGTCACCACACAGAAATAGTTCTCTTGGGAACAGATAGAATTTAACAAAATATTTATGTTACAGGTAACTAAAAGGGTCAAAGGAGAGTCTAATGAGAGTTAAGTAAGCTGTTGAAGAATACTCCAGGTGAGGCCTGTCTATTGAGGCTGAATTCTAGTCCAGTCTTTCTGGCTCTGAAATCCACTCTCTTTACATGAGAGCAGTCTCTAGCAAGATAGTTTCCTAAGCTTTCTAGGATTTGTCTCTCACCCTGCTCTAGCCTCATGCCTCACTCTAGTACAGTTCTTTCACTTTGTCTCCAGGCCTCCACCAGTAAGTTTTGATGGAAGGAGGAGGAATGGGGCTAGGAAAAGGAGAAGGAAAGACCATTTATGCCACTCAACTCCACTTTGGATTGTCACAACCACACTTGTTCTCAGTCCTTCTGTACATGGAACATTGGCAAGCTTGACCCTCTCCATAGACTTGGATTCATTTATTCAGGAAATACTCATTGAGGATCTGCCAGGTATAATCCTCTGTCCTAGGAACTAGGCAGCAGCAGTAAATAAAGGATAAAGGTAATAAAGGTAAGGGAGAAAGTCCACAAGCAAAGCTACACTAATGGATGCTGAACTAAATTGCATTGCTCAGAGGAAAGTGACCACCACCAACGGGGAAGAGGGAGGCAGCAGTGATATTTGGGTGGGACAATTGAATTGAGTTAAAGAGGGAGGGGTGGATGGGCTGCCTGGATGGCTCAGTCGAGTAAGCATCTGACTCTTGATTTTGGCTCATAGTTTGTGAGTTCAAGCTCCACATTGGGCTCTGCACTGACAGTGTGGAGCCTGCTTAGAATTCTAGGTCTCTCTCTGTCCCTCCCCCTTCAAGAAATATTTACCAAAAAAAAAAAAAAAAAGTGATTAAAGCATCAGAAAAGCTCACACATCCTCTAAAGTGGCTGGTGGCTCCAGGGTTGATGCATAGTGGGAGGAAAGGGAAGCCATAGACTATCAATTCCAAGGAGTCACCAGGTATCTTTCATTTACCTAAGGCCACCAGTTTCTTGATCCCCTCCCCTCCCACCCACCTACTTGAACTCCACTTGGACCTAATGTACCACCTATTGGGAAAGAAACAGGTGAAATAATAAGGGAGGGGATGGCTACCATTCAAATGGGGATTCTGAGTGCCCCAGCCCACTAAGCACTGGGATACACTCCTACTGAGGCCTCCATTGAGTCTGACCCACAGAAAATGGGCTACAGGGCCTCTTGGACTGGACCTTAATTCCACCTAGGACCAGATAACATGATGCTCAAGCTGATCTCAGATAAGGAGGGGTCTTTGAGTTTTCAGTTGTCCCAGGTGGACTTTGTGGTGCAACTGCACCCGTCTAGGCTCACCTCAGGACTAGAGCTCATGTAGGGAACACCATCCTCCACCTTTCCAGAGAAAATACTTTATGTGCAAGAAGGAAATTAAACTTGCCAATTATAGGTAAATCAAAAGACTAATTTTTAAAAAGGTAGTGTCTGGGGCATCTGGGTTGCTCAGTTGTTAAACGTCCTACTTCGTCTCAGGTCATGATCTCATGGTTTGTGGGTTCAAGCCCTGTGTCAGACTCTGAGTTGTTGGCACAGAGCCCAAAGCCTGCTTTGGATTCTGTGTCTCCCTCTTCTCTGCCTTTACCCTGCTCACACTCTGTCTCTCTGTCTCTCAAAAAATGAATAAACTGGGGCGCCTGGGTGGCTTAGTCGGTTAAGCGTCCGACTTTCGCTTGGGTCATGATCTCGCGGTTCGTGGGTTCGAGCCCCGCGTCGGGCTCTGTGCTGACTGCCAGCTCAGAGCCTGGAGCCTGTTCCAGTCTGTGACTCCCTCTCTCTCTGACCCTCCCCTGCTCACGCTGTCTCTCTCTCTCCTAAAAATAAATAAAAATTAAAAAAAAAATGAATAAACATTAAAAAATTAAATAAAAATAAAAAGGTAGTGTCTAATTCAAAGGGCTAAAGCTAGAATTGAAATGTTGGACAATAGTAGGCAAATTGGAAGCTGGAAGATCTGCCTAAAAGTGACCTAAAATGGTTATATTATTTCTGAGGAGGTCAAGATTCTTCTTAACTCTGGATTTTAAGTTAACTATGTGTGGCAAAATGTCATGGGCAAACACTAGAAGGATAGAAATAAAGTGTGTATATATGTATGTGTGTATATATGTATGTGTGTATATATACACACACACTGATCTGGACTGGAAAATCTCAAAGTCTGTAAGGGAAAAGCCAACACTAAAAAGGCAAGGCAGTACCTTCTGGTAAAGGTAGGCTATGTTGTCTGGGTCAATTTCATACCAACAACAGTGAAAAAATTCATTTTTTAAAGTTTATTAGTGTATGTGCAGGTGCAAATGGTGGAGGGGTAGAGAGAGGGAAAGAATCATAAGGCGGCTTTGCACTCAATGTGGTGACCCACATGGGGCTCAGTCTCACTAACCATCAGATCGGGACCTGAGCTGAAATCAAGAGTCAGACATTTAACTGACTGAGCCACCCAGGTGCCCCTAAAAAGTGCATTTTTAAGAATGAAGGTGGCATGCTCTTCCCTTCCCCTGAAGAGAGCATTGAGGATAAAAAGACGGTGTAGTTTCAACAGATGGTGATTTTAAAATGAGATCTTGTCATCAGTAAAGGGAACACCAATACAACTTATGTCCTAAACTCTTGGCTTATGTTGCACAGCTGGGTCCCACTTAGCTACAGCGAGTGAGAGATACAAGGTCAGGGCCAGGCCCACCTGAGGTGGTGAATCTTTGAACTTTCTGAAGGTGACCTGGGTTCCCAACGTGCTATATCCTCAAGATAAATCCATCTCTCAGCCCAGCAGACTGTAGAGACAGTGGCCTTGTAACTGAGCAGAGCAATAGCAAAGAAAGGGAAAAGGATATATCCCTAACACTTTGTCATCAATGACCACCCTTTACGACCCAGGTAAACAGTCTGAGACCTGGCAAAAGCAAACACAAGGCATCTTTGGAAGAGGAATTCTTCAATCTAGACCTCAGAGAACCTTTTAAAGAAAAATTTCTTGGGAGCAATTAATAAGCAAAGATAATCAGGTGTCCTAGACTCTGGGTCTGGAGTTCTCTTATCCAGCAAGAGAGCAGATGCAGGATTGAAATGTGAGAGAGGCTTATGTCCGGGAGAGACAAGAACCTGGAGTAAGGGTCCTCACTCCATTTTTATTAGGATCAGAAGGCTTACAAGTGTGATGGATATGCACAAAGAGACAATGAAACATTAGCTCATGGGTGTGAGGGAAAGGGGTTTTTGAAGATATGCGGTATTAGGGGTTTGGGTGAATACACAACAAAATCCTGGTACCAGGCAGAAGGTTGTTTATGGCAGGCAAGAGGTGCCACATGTGTTTATCTTAGCTAGCCTAGGGGACAAGATAGAGCATACTACCTCAGGGTCAACAAGGCACCTTTCTTCTGGTAATTAACTCCACTCTGGGCAACCTTGCCCTGCTGTGGTCTACAGCTCTGTTTACCTCTTTACCTATTTTGGTCCTTCCTTCCTGTGAAAGCAGCTTTCTGCTATTGTACTAAGTTGGGAGGCATTTCCACCCTGAATACCTAATCTTGTTTAGCTAATCTTGAATGCTTTCATCCTGAGGTTTCCTATTCCTATACCTTTGTTGTATACTGGGGGCGCTTTGCCTTGTTTACCTAATCTTGTTTACCTATTTTTTTTTTAACATTCAGTTTTGAGAGACAGAGAATGAGTGGGGAAAGGGCAGAGAGAGAGGGAGACACAGAATCTGAAACAGGCTCTGAGCCATCAGCACAGAGCCCGATGTGGGGCTCAAACCCACAAACCATGAGATTATGATCTGAGCTGAAGTTGGATGCTTAACCAACTGAGCCACCCAGGCGCCCCCTTGTTTACCTAATCTTGGATGGTTTCATCCTGTGGCTTCCTATTTCTTTATACCTTGTTAACCCATTGGTGCAAGCTCAGGGAATTCCTAAGCTTATTCCCCAGTCAGGTACAAGGGAACAGGGCAACATGACAAAACCAGCAGAAAAGATCCACATAGACTTCTCATATTATCAAGTACATATGTATGTGTGTGTGTGTGTCGGGGGAACCTGCTTAAAATATTTAAAGATATCTTTGGCTACAGATTATGACAAAGTTAGAAATAGAATCAGTAAACTGAAAGATAAAGATGAAGAAATTATACAAAATCTAGCATGGGGTTAGAAAAAATATGGAAAAATACAGAAAAGGAAGGTTTCATTGGGAAGTTTTACATATATTTAATTGTAGTCTCAGAAGGCAAGGACAGAAGGGGCAAAGAGACTGACGCTGAGAATTTTCCATAGCTGCTGAGAAATACAAGTCTACGTATTTAAAAGCCAAAAGAATGCATTCACAAAAGTCACAGCTGCATACATCATAGTATAACTGCAGAAAAAGAAAAAAAGTTTACAGATAAGACAAAATATTGCCTTTAAACAACAGATTTCCCAGAAACAACAGAAGACAGAGTGGAATGAAAACATCAGTATAAAAATAGAAAATAGCTCTCAGCCTAGGCTTTTATACCCAGTGAAAATCTTTTAAGAGTGAGGACAAAATAAACACATTTCAGGGTGCCTGGGTGGCTTGGTCAGTTAAGCATCCTACTTCAGCTCAGGTCATGATCTCATAGCTTGTGAGTTTGAATCCCACATGAGGCTCTGTGCTGACAGCTCAAAGCCTGGAGCCTGCTTCAGATTCTGTGTCTCCTCTCTCTGTGACCCCCTCTTCCACTTGTGCTCTGTCTCTCAAAAATAAATTTAAAAAATTAGAGGACAAAATAAATACATCTTAAGACAAAACTCGTTTCATTTTCCCCTGCTGACCATCACTAAAGGCAATTCTAAAGAATACATTTCAGTAGAGAAAGTGATCCCAGATGAAGCTCTGAGATGCAAAAAAGAAATGAAGAGCAAAGAGAGTAAGAGATATGTAGGCAAATGTAAATAAACATTTTATACAAAACAATAAAGATTTAGAGTTGTTAAGATAGACTTAAAACACCAGACAACAATATCTGTGAAGGGAGAGTAAAAAGAAAAAAAAAGTATTTTATGAGGTAAGGTTTTGATTAATCTCATACATATTGTAAAATCTAGGGGAATCATAAAATAGAATGTATAGTTTTAATACTAGTAGAGGAAAAATGAAATTTTAAAAATTAAAAAGCAAATAAAAAAACAGGAGAAGGGAAAAAAGTAGATCTTAAGCCAAAATATTAATATTTCCATTTAATTTAAATAACAAAGATTACCAGACAATTTCTTGGTCTGTTCAGGCCACTGTAACAAAATACTACAGACTGAGGGGCTTATCAACAACAGAAATGTATTTCTCACTGTTCTAGAGGCCGGGAGTCCAAGATCAGAGTGGTTGGAGATTAACATGGTTGGATGAAGGCTCTCTTCCAGGCTGCAGATTTCTAATTGTACCCTCACATGGTGGAAAGGGCTGTAAAGTTCTTTGGGGGGAGGGGGGGGAGTCTCATGTAATTCATCAGGGCACCACTCTCATGACTTAATCACTTCACAAAGGCCCAACCTCCTAACACTCTAGGCTGGGTATTAGGATTCCAAATGTGAATCTTGGAGGAATACAAACATTCACACTGTACTAGGCAGGGCAAAAATACAAAACCCCATGCTATGATGCATACAAAAGACTCACCTTAAATATGAGGACAGAACATTTGAAAGTAAAAGAATAGGACGAAGTTATTTAAAATAGTAACCAATAGGAACCGGTATAACTCTACTAATATTAGATGAAATACATACTTGAAGGCACAAAATATTCCTAGAGATAAAGAGAGTCATTACATTAAGACAAAAGGTCTAGGGAAGAGAAAACACTGGGAAGACATAACAATTTTAAGTTAGCATATACTTCATAACATAGCTCAAGAGTTAGCAAATATATGCAGAAATGAAAGAAATATAAAATCCACAATCATGACGGGAGATTTTTGATGCCTCTCTCAATAATTAATAGGACAAGAATGTTAAAAATTACTAAAGTCACAGATTTGAACACTATGTTTTAACAAGCAATCTAACAGATATATACATGGAAAACTGCACTGATATATTAAGGATACGTTTTTTTTTTTCCCCCAGGGACACATGAAACTTCCAAAAATTGATCTACACATGCTACATATGAATTTTATCTCAGTGAAGCTTGGGTAAAACGCTAACCATATGCTGGACCTCAACAAATTTTAAAGAACTGAAATCAATACAGAATATGTTCCCTTGAGTATAAATTAGAAATTACTTTTTAAAAGATACTTAGGACATTCCCATTATATTCAGAAATTTATAAATAATTTTTTAATGTATTTATTTTTGAGAGAGAGAGCATGAGCAGGGGAGGGAGGGGGGGGGATGGAGGATCCAAAGCGAGCACTGCAGTGAGAGCAGTGAGCCCAATGTGGGGTTTGGATGCAATGAGCTGTGAGATCATGACCTGAGCTGAAGTCTGATGCTCAACTGACTGAGCCAACCAGGCGCCTCTATAAAAACTTTTCTTTTTTTTTTTTAAATGTTTTATTTATTTCTATGAGAGAGAGAGAGAGACAGCATGAGCAGGGGAGGGTCAGAGAGTGAGGGGGTTACAGACTGAAACAGGCTCCAGGCTCTGAGCTTCTGAGCCTTCTCCTGCCTTTTCTCCAGCCTCAGCTGAGTGCCTCAGGGTCGAGACATGGAGAAAGAAGTCGCAAATTTTAACTCAATTCTTCTTAACTCAACTCTTCTTTCTACTGAGTGTTCCCATTTAATCCTGGGAGTTCTTCTCAGGTTGTGGATAGTATCAGTTATGCTCAGGAAGGAGTGTGTGAATCCCTTGTAGAGAGACTACAAAGTGTAGTGACCAAAATGTGATCTTTAAACCATGAAGCCTAGATGCAAATAAGGATTCTTTCACTTACTCCTAGATGACTTTA
The DNA here is from genome assembly GCA_017311185.1 of Proteles cristata cristata. Taxonomy (NCBI): domain Eukaryota; kingdom Metazoa; phylum Chordata; class Mammalia; order Carnivora; family Hyaenidae; genus Proteles; species Proteles cristata. The sequence continues at coordinate 91,448 of JAESUZ010005056.1, forward strand.
GGCAACTAATTAAGTCTTCTGTTTTATGCCATGTCTCCGCAGCTATCTCTTATTGGAATAATAATAGTAGGGACCTCCTAGGTTGTGATGAGGGTTGAAGAAGTTAGTGTCATTACAGCCCTCAGAAGCGTGCCTGGAATGAGAAGCTTTAGCATAAAAGTGTGTGAAGAAAGTCTCACCACGTCCTGTCCCAGGACTCCAGCAACAGGATGCTCAGGTAGTTAAAGGTAGCCCCATCTGAAAGCCAAAAAAAGCTCCCTAGGACCACCCTGCACACAGATGCAACCTAAGATGAGATTTCAGAAAAATTATTGGAATGGTTAGTTGGCAGTATCTTACTTCTAAGCAAGCAATCCATTGTTTATAAGCCAACATGCTTTGATTTTTCAAGCTGGAAAAGGGGTCAGCAGAAGAACCTCCAGCTGTACTCCAGTGACCAACTGTTGGGTGGGACGAAGGCCACTTCATGCTTGCTTCTCCAGCTTAGGCAGCCTGCCCACTCATACTATCTGCATTTTGCTTCCCCCAACCTTCCCATGTTTTCCCATAGATAGATGAACTGGAGATTAATGCAGAAAGGGTTGGTGAAAGCCAAGCCTCCAACATCTTAACCATGGCTGTTTGGGGGTAAGTGTCCCTTAAGATCTCAAGAGCTAAGAGGAGACCCAGGAGTTGACAGGGCAAAGCCCTGGAGGAGAGCAGGAGAAATTCCTCTGGTCTTAGATGAAAACCTCAGGGCCAGTATTCCAGTGCATGCAACAATTATAATTTATTTATTTTCTTGTCTATAATTTTCCCATCTGTAAAATGAGGGGAAAGACCCAACTCACAACGTTGCTTTAAGGATTCATGAAAAAGCATTTTACATTTTTCAAATCTCTATAGAAACATTATTGTTAAATTGACTAATAATGATCTGTCTTGTTTTTTAAATTGTCTTCTTTTTTTTAAGTTAAAGGAGATAACAAAAATAAGAGCGAAAATTAATGAAACTGAGAACAACACAGTAGACAGGATCAAAAGTCAAGGTTGGTATTTTGAAAAGAGTACTAAAATTGACAAATCTCTGATGTAATAAAGAAGAAAGAACAGAAGCACAAATAGTCACAACAGATCCCATAGATTATTTAGAAACACACTTAAAATTTTTTTTTTAATTTTTTTTTTTTTTTATTTATTTCTAGGAGAGAGAGAGAGACAGCGTGAGCAGGGGAGGGTCAGAGAGAGAGGGAGACACAGACTCTGAAATAGGCTCCAGGCTCTGCTCTGGCAGTCAGCACAGAGCCCGATGCGGGGCTCGAACCCACGAACCGCGAGATCATGACCCAAGCGAAAGTCGGACGCTTAACCGACTAAGCCACCCAGGCACCCCAAAACGTACTTTAAAATTTTTAAATGTACAAGGACTTCCTAGTTATAGTTTATTATTACATTATGGTCAGAAAACAAACTGTATGATTGCTGTCCTTTGAAACTTGTTGAGATTTGCTTATGGCTCACCACATGTTTGATCTCAATGAAGTTTCCACTGGCACTTGAAAAGAATGTCTGTTCTGTAGATGCTGGGTGCACTCATCTATATAAACCCATTAGATCAAGTTTGTAATGTATTGTGCAGATCTTCTCTGCTTTTAATGGATTTCTATCTGCTTGTTCTATCAATTAATGAAGCAATTGTTGAGTTATCCATTTCTACTTATAGTTCTGTGAATTTTACTTTATATATTTGAGGCCATGTTATCAGATGCATGCAAATATAGAATTGTTGGGGCGCCTGGGTTGTTCAGTTGGTTAAGCATCCAACTTCAGCTCAGGTCATGATCTCATGGTTTGTGGGTTCAAGCACCATGTCAGGCTCTGCACTGACAGCTCAGAGCCTGGAGCCTGCTTCGGATTCTGTGTCTCCCTCTCTTTTTTCTCTCTCTCTCAAAAATAAAAATAAAATATTAAAACAGTTTTTAAAAGTATAGAATTGTCATATCTTCTTGTTGAATTGAAATTTTAAGAAGCAAGCCTCTATCTGTAGTAATGCCTTTTGCTTAAATACTGGGTTACAATTCTGTTAGGATTCTACTACAATTAGCCTATTATTCAGGCTTTTCCTCTATTGGTTTGGATTTTACACACTTTTTCTCTTAATGGCCAAGGAATTAAAAGATCCATTCTTGATTTATAAAAACCTAAGCTAATTGGCAATTTTATCTTCATACTAGACAATGAGAGGATCTTAGAATACTATAACCTCATTTATGTCTCATTTTATATGCTATTATTTTTGTGAATTTAATTATGTGTATATATATATATATATATAAAGGTATACAGATATATATTGAAATACATTATTGTTTTCTATACCAAATGTTTATTGAGATTTATCCACATATTTATTATTTCTTTCTCTGCCTCTTCAACTGCCCATGTGGGGTTATTTTCTGTCTCAAAAAATGTCCTGTATGACATTCTGTCCTGTTAGTAGTAACATCTTCCAATTTTTGTTTGCCTAAAAACAGCTTTATTCCACTTTCATTCTTAAAAGATATTTTTTTCTGGGAATAGAATTCTAGATTGAGTGTCATATTCTTTTGTCACAGGGGAGGCATCAAGCCATCAATTTCTGACCGCCAGCCACACTGGCTGGTGAGCAGTGTAGCTGCTCATCTTCCTGTTTAATGCATCTGTTAAGTTTTTTTTTTTTTTTTTCTGTGTCTTTGGTTTATTCCGGTTTTACTACATTATATTTGGGTGTGGGTTTTTTTCCTTGGTAATGCTGCTTCAGATTCTTTGGGCTTTTAAATTTGTGGATTTGTATCTATCATTTTGGTAAATTTTCAGCTGTTTTATGCCCAAATGTTATCTCTAATCCCTTCTCTTTCTGTTTCCTTCCGTGACTCCAATAAAGGCATGTTAGACCTTATCACCATATCTCCTGTGTCTCTTAACCTGTCATTTGCATCCCTCTGTCCCCCACGCCTTGCCTAGGCTTCATTCTGGATATAGCTTATATTTTAGTTCACTAAGTCTCTCATTAGCTGTGTAATCTGCCATTAAACAGATATTCTATTTTTCAGTTTGAGACTTCCATTTGTTTTCTTTTTTATAGTATGCCAAATTCTCAAATTTGTCTTTACTTTTCTTGAACATTATTTATTTATTAATTTTTAAGTATTAGTATTTATTTTTGAGAGAGAGAGAAGAGTGTGTGAAGGAGGGGCAGAGAGAGGAGACAAAGGATCCAAAGCAGGCACACACTGACAGCGGTGAGCCCAATGTGAGGCTCAAACCCACAAACCGTGAGATCATGACCCAAGCTGAAGAGAGATGCTCAACTGACTGAGCCACCTAGGTACCCCTCCTTGAACATTATTTTAAAATCTGTATCTGGTGATATCTGGTAGTGGCTTTCTCTGAAACCGATCTCTGAGTGTGTCACATTCCCTGCATTGGATTACCCCTATACAAATACTTAGAGTACTTTCTATTTGCCTACTTGAAGCCTGACTGATAACACTGCTGTTTGCCAGGCTCTCAACCCTGGGCCTTACAACTTTCTACACATTTGTTTTTCACAGTCTACAGCTCTCCTTTATATTGTATTAACTTGCAGCAAAAGGGAACTTGGTTCAGAAGCCAGGATTCTAAAGTCAACACAAACTGGAAAAAAAGAATCCCTTCTCCAGGACTCCTAGCCTTAGTAAATAATTTTATTTATTTATTTATTTATTTATTTTTTTTGAGATAGACAGAGCATAAACAGGGGAGGGGTAGAGAGAGAGGGAGACACAGAAATCTGAAGCAGGCTCCAGGCTCTGAGCTGTCAGCACAGAGCCCGACCCGGAGCTCTAACCCATGAACTGTGACATCATGAGCTGAGTAGAAGTCAGATGCTTAACTGACTGAGCCACCCCAGTAAATAATTTTTTGATAACATTTTTTGGGGGGCACACTGCCATCCTTCCAAATTTTGTTTCAGTTGGCCTGTTATCAAGAAAGTTAATCTTCTTCCACAAAACAGTATCTGAGATACAGATGTTAGCTACTTACTAATAGTTAAGTCATCTTGAAGCCATTTCAATTACTTACTTACAATTTTTCATCCTGAAGTCACTTAGGCCAAAAAAACTTATTTCTTAGACCCTGTCCTCTGAAGATACAATTAAAACAAACAACACACTGCAATGAGCTCCTTGGAGCTCCTAGATCCCAGATTCTTTCTCAGGAGGGTTTTTTTTTTCCTTTAAAAATAAAGATAAAATTATGTTACAACAGAAATACAATAATAGCAATACTATGACTAACATTTTCTTCTTCCTGTGATCTTCTCACCCTCCCCATAAACAAAGTTTTTAGCCACTTTTATGGGAAAAGTTACATTATTACATTACTAGTTCTTCTCTAACTAACCCTAACATCTAGAACCTTGGATCTTATCTAGTTTCTTTTGTCTGGATATGCTGACCACTGAGGGCCTTCCTCATCCATCGGCTCCTTAGCTGTCTCTGAGGTTAACTGACTTTGTCATGGCCTGTGCACTCTCTAAGAGTCACTAAGACTAACTGTGCCTCAGTGCCTAATCAGTCAGGAGTAGGGGATGGTGGACAAACACCATACTAGAACTTTTGTATAGAACACAGCCCTGATGACTCAATGGGCCAATGCCACTTGCTGTGGATCCTCCACCTGGGATCCTAGCTCACCTCTCCCACCTTTATGACACCCTTCCTTTAAGCCAGTTCCAAACTGCAGTATTTCAGGTGGACTGCAGACTTGTGGAAAGGTGCCACAAACACACACCAATTATAGGGTTAGAATAAGCTCCTCATTTAGTTATCCAGCTTCAGAATTTTATCAGAAGCAAGATGGCATCTAGGCAGAGAAGAAGCATCTCACAGTGATGATCACCTTGGTGCCCAGGGGCCCTAAGGGGGTTAAATCTGACCAGATCTGGAACATTTTTTTTCTTGTCAGGACACAACCATTGTAATGTAACATCGTCATTTCAAGATCCTAAACATCTGCAAAGTCCCTTTTGCCATGTATATTCACAGGTTCTGAGGGTTAGGTCACCTTTGGGGTCCAGTACTCAGCCTAACATAGTAAAAAGCGCTAGCTGTCTACCAAACTCTGTTTTCCCTTCTATGGACACACAGCTAGACTACATTTCCTGTTCTTTTTTGAAGACGGGTGGGGCCATATGACTAAGGTCTCTCCAAAGGAATGTGAGCAGAGTTTTGTGTTCCTTCCATACCAGGCTTGCGAGAACTTCCTATGCATGCTTCTTCTGTTCTTTCTTCATTCTCAGGACCTGAGAGGATGTGTGGAGCCTGGGTAATCACTGACCTGAAAACCCATCCTGGACTGTTAAATTCAATTAAATTTAAACTATTACATTATAGAGACTACATTGTACAGCCATTGCATTTTGGGTCTACTTGTTATAGTAGTTGATTCAGTTTATTAGTCAAGCCTGAATAATACACACCAACAAATAAGAATATTTCTTCATAGGCCCTTGACGCTCAATGTCCATATTGCATAAAACTTAGCATAAAACTTCCCTAAGAAGACTAAGGTCATCTGAAGTAGACAACCACTTTTTTAATCTCCCCCCCTTCAAACATTTATTGAATAAGAGGTACAGGGCAGGTACACCACTAATACCTGTGATGTCTGCTTCTTTTGTCGCTGTGGGCATACTTTCCTTTCTTTCCTGTTACTTTTTCTAAACCAGGTCTCCTTCTTCAATTCTACTGCTCTCACCACCTTTCTCCTCTCCAATAGCATCTTAGTTTCTGCTTTCAAACATGCTGGCCTTGACCCCAGTGTTGAGTTAGCCTTGCCATCACTCTGCTGCGCCATCAAACAAACTACTTCTCTATTCCTTTGCCTCTTTTCACTGTCAGACTTCGTGAGAGTAGATAACAGCTGAAGCCTCACTTTGGGAGAAGTCTGGAGGTTCTGGGGAGCAGAGACTGACCTGGTTTGGGGGCTCAGGGAAAGACAAAAATGAAGAGCAAGTGTTGTGGCTGAGGGCTGAGGCTGAGTAGGGATTACCCAGCAGCAGCAGAAGAAAGTTACAGGCAGACAAACTGTTAGAAGGAAGCTGAACTTAAAAGGCACCAGAAAATACAAGTGGTAAGTGGGATGGGTCAAGGCCGTGTGTGAAAGAGAAGGAAAGTGCTCTGGGGACAAGGTAGGGGCTGGAGGTGAGGTATGGAGAAGAGTTGAGGAGCTAGGTGTACTAGGGAGGGGGCTAGAGCTCCAAAGACAGCCTGGGTAGCTTCTGCAAAGCTCCTGGGCCTGCCAGGGCCTGCCCCCGGGGCCACGCCCAGCTTGCAACCCAGCCAAAGCTATGGGCACTGTCAGAAGTGTGACCTGGAGCCCTGCTCCCTGCTTAGCCGCTCTAGGGAGCTCAGGGACCCAGTTTGTGACTACAGGCCATTCTAATTTGTAAAAAACGTGAGGACAACCAAGAAGATGGGTGATGGCAACTAAGGCTCCTCTTATCCCAGCTTGTGCCCTGAAAAATTAAGCACCCCAGCGGGGTGCTTAAGAGAAGGCAGGGAAGTGTGGCACTGCGAGCAGGGAAGCCCTGGGTCTGATTCACTCTCTCTGTCCTAAGGGCCGTGCTGTTCTCGGCCTGACCACAAAGATACAGGATATGGACGAGGCATGGGCTGTGAGCGCTGTAGAGGAATTTTGGCAGATAACCACTCAGTCCAAACCCTGCATTAAGAGACTGGAACAAACACTAGCATAGCTTCTAACAGTTCAAGGCCATGTGCTTGTGATGTCCACTCCAGCCCCTGAAGTTCCTGCATGGGAAAGCTTAAAGCTGCCAGAAGAATTTAGTTTATTCCAGCCAATACTTGCAGATAAGGTCCCTGTCTCCCAATCTCTGTAGGAGGGTAGGAGCCTTGCTTCCATAAACACCAGTTAGCAGGCCTAATCCTGCTTGTGTGTATCTCCATTTCCCTGATTCTGACCACCACCCTCACTGCATTTCCCCCAGTGACTGCACTCAAAGCAAGATAGGATTTTTCAATCTTGGGATTCTTATTTTCTCCTGAGATTGAGAACTGTTTAGTGCTGAGTGTGGAAGAGGGATCAGGCGGGAACGCAAATGAGCCTCAGATGTGAGGAGGTGCAGCCTGGCTCTTGACAGTTCCCTATGCTCCTTGCCTCAGGGTCTGTTTGTCAGAATGGTGGTGGCCAGGGAGTGGAGGTACAGCTCTAAGGTCCTCTGGCTAAGTGGTTTCATAGATATGAGCTTCTCTTTTATTTTTTTAATTTTTAAAAATGTTTTATTTATTTCTGAGAGAGAGAGAGAGAGAGAGAGAGAGCAGGGGAGGGTCAGAGAGAGAGGGAGACATAAAATCCGAAACAAGCTCCAGGCTCTGAGCTAACTGTCAGCACAGAGCCCGACGTGGGGCTCGAACCCATGAACCGTGAGGTCATGACCTCAGCCGAAGTCGGAAGCTCAACCGACTGAGCCACCCAGGTACCCCTGTGACCTTCTCTTTCCACCGTGGCACCTTAATCTGCAAAATGGTATTCAAACTTTTTTGTAGGTAGAAACCCATTTTTCAGATAGAAATTTAGATAGTACTCCCAAATAGATAAAGTAGAGAGCTTTGCTAATAGAGTGCAGAATTGGGGATTTGCCCATTGGGTCTAACAGATTCTTCTGAGGGAGTTGAATCACATCCAAAGAACCAGGTACAGCAAAAACTACTAATCACGCCAAGGCACCCAGTCTCGCCTTGTTCCATTTAGTAATCACACCCCACCCAGCAGAGTTTGGGCAGGGCATATGTCCAGCTTCCCTTCAAGCTTCTGGCCAATAGGATGTGAGCAGAAGTAAAAGGGCAGCTCTCAGGTGATCCCCTAAAAAGGGAGCTCTTAGTCCTATGTTTACTTTGCCTCTTCCACCTGGCTGGGAAAGGGAACAGCTAGAGAGACATAATGAACCCACAGTAGATATCATGCATTGGTGATGTAAAGTCACCATGTCAGCCTCATTACCCAGTGACCTTGTGGAGCAGAGCAGCTATTGCCCTGGACCACCCCCCTACCCACCACTGTACTATTATCTGAAAGAGAAACACAGGCCAGTCTTGTTAAAGCCAGTGTGTTTGGGTCTTTTTTGAAAGTGGCTCAGCCAGTGGCTTAACCAAAAGACCAAGGCTCAAAGGAGCAGTTTAACAACATTAAGCCTTCAGCTGTGGTCATTTTATGGAAGACCACTTCACTTATTATGACACCTGTTCCCATGTGGCTTTGGCCCACTTTGAAAACTTCCTCAACTCCATCCCAGTAAAGAAATCTGTAGGTTTGTTGAATGAGAGGATCAGAAGGGTTGGTTCATCCAATCAGTCATAAATGTAGATGCTACTTTCTAAAATGGTGTAAGAACACAAATTAGCAGCAAATCTGGTTTCTATTTCCTTTTCTCCTTACATCATTTCCTGCTAACTCCTACCTTTTATTTATTTTTACAATTCTTCCTGACCCCCCCTTCCCTTTGGATTTTCTCTGAGGTGTCTAAATAAGTTGTTCAAACATGTGACATTACATGGGTCGTCAGTGATGGCACATTAGGGCACAGCTGACCGTTGGCAACGTGAGTACGAGGAGTTGATGAAACCACATGACAGCTATACACTGTTAGGCTGTGGCAGGGAGCTTCCTGTTAAGACACTGCTAAACCTCACAGGGAAAATGAAAAAGGCCAAGGGTCACCTACAAGTAAAAAAGCAACTGTAGGCAGAAATGTAAAGGGCTTAGTAGACTTGTTTTTTCCCAAACTGAAATCTTAATAATTGCCCTCATTTATAAGTCAGCAATGGGTCTAGGTGTCTCACATACACGGTATCTAATCTTTACAGAACTACTCAAGGTAAACATTCTCATTCACATTTTACAAATGAGACTGAAATTCAGAGTAAAATTAGGGATTTGAACCCAGTTTTGACCCTTACCCTCCTATAACACAACATCCTGCCTTCCACTTTTGACAAGAAATATAAAGTATTAAAAACTGGTCTTGGAGGATGTGATTAGTTTTATGTGTTAACTTAGCTGACCATGGTGCCGAGATATGTGGCCAAATATCATTCTGGATGTTTCTTTGAGGGTGTTTTTGGATGAGAGGTTAACATTTAAACTGATACACTAAGGCAGATTGCCCTCCATAATATGGGTGGGCCTCATCCAGTCAATTGAAGGCATGCACAGACCACACAGAGTGACCTCCCTGGAGTCAAGAGGAATTCTGCCAGTATTGGACATTCAGACTCGAACTGCAGCCCCAGTGCTGTTCCCTGGGTCTCTAGCCTGCAAGCCCATCCTGAAGATCTTGGACATGTCAGCCTCTATAATTGCATAAGCCACTTTCTTAAAATAAATCAATCTCTCTCTCATATATACATATGTGTATATATATATGTATGAGATATAATATATATATCATATATCTCCTATCTATATCTACATCTATCTATCTGTTTCTCTTAAGAACCCCATCTAATGGGGTGACTGGCTGACACAGTTAAGCATCCGACTTTGGTTCAGGTCATGATCCTGCAGTTCTGAGAGTTCGAGCCCCACATGGGGCTTTGTGCTGTCAGCGTGGACCCTGCTTTGGATCCTCTGTCTCCTCTCTCTGCCCTTCCTCCACTCACATGCATGCTCTCTTTCCGTCAAAAAACAAACATTTTTTTTAATTAAAAAAAAAAATAACCCATAGAGGGAGAGAGGATTATAAAATAGAGAGAAGAAAACAGTGTTCCCAGAGATGAATGGTGGTAGATTACAAACCAAAATAACCAGAGAAAAAGTAAGTTGATTCACTGCTATAGACTGTTCTCAACTGCTTTCCTGCAGCTTCAGTGGTTTCTCTGGGAATGGCACAGCCACATACACCAAGGGGTAAGGGAGTTAAGCTAAGGATGCTGAGGTTAGATGAGTGTCCTCTCCAAGTCTGTAATGATGCATCTGTCTGTGGCAGAGTTTCTCCTCCTGGGGTTATAGGAGGACTACTTTTCCCAGTTTCCTTTGCAGTTAGGAGCGATAATGTGATTGGGTTCTGGTCAATGGAATATGCATGGTGTGATGTAAAGTACTTCCTGGCCCACAAAAATTTCCATAACCCTCTAGCTCTCTTATCTACTGTTCCAGCAACCTGGAAAGTTCATATTCAAAATGAGTTGACTAGAAGATAGAGGAGCACCACCAGCACCATATTAAATTTTGTATGAACAAGAAATGTCCTTTTTAAAAAAATATTTTTGAGAGACAGAGACAGAGACACAGAGAAACAGAGTGTGACCAGGGGAGGGGCAGAGAGAGAGGGAGACTCAGAATCTGAAGCAGGGTCCAGGCTCTGAGTGGTCAGCAGAGTCTGACGCGGGGCTCAAACTTTGGAACCATGAGATTATGACATGAGCCAAAGTCAGACACGTAACTAACTGAGCCACCCAGGTGCCCCAAGAAAAAGTCTTTTAAGTACAATTAACTCACTGAGATTTGGGGTTTATTGCTTCCCTTCTCTTAAGCTATTTGGTGCTGACAAAGGCAGCATCCATTAGTCTCTGTATTGGTTAGAAGAAACCCAGTTGCTAAAACTAAGAGGGTCAATGATACAGTGTTTTTAAAATAGAGCAACCAGGGGTGCCTGGGTGACTCAGTTGGTTAAATGTCCTGACTCTGGCTCAGATCATGATCTCAGGGCTACGAGTTTGAGCCCTGCATCCCATTGGGCTCTGTGCTCAGAGCCTGGAACCTGTTTCAGGTTCTGTGTCTGCCTCTCTCTGCTCCACCCCCACTCATGCTCTTTCTTCTCTCTCAAAAATAAATAAACATTAAAAATTTTTAAAACAAAGGAACCAACTGATCTGTTTACACAAGCTGTGCCAGTGATTATTTTCACAGGTATCTCAGTTTGGATGATAACTGTCAGCATGGACACCCTACTTAAAGAACAAAGAACTTTATATCTCTCTCACTACACAGTCCAAAGTTTGCACTCCTGCCTAGCAGCTCGGCCCTGAGTTCCTTTATGTAATCGTGCTCTGCGGACTTCAGGACACTGTTGTCATCTGGATATTTGAAGTGAGGCTGCTGCCATGCAGAGGTTGTCATGAGTGACTTTTTGATTTTTTAATCTTTTGATTCCTATGGTTAAAGAAAGACCAAAGTGGAGGCCACAGTTTGACTATACCTCTAGCCCAAACATTCTTAGTCACGTAATCAAAACATAAAACTGTCCTGATTTTTCCAAAATGCTGACTCTGACCTTAAATATAACTTAAGCCTTCTTCACATCAGCATAACCTATAGCTTCCTAGTCAGCTACACTTGAGTATTCTTATACTGTGCTTCTACCCTAAGAAGAATATCAGTTTCTAGTAGCCAATCACAGTAGAAAACAAATGTATTTCCTTGTGCTCTATAAATTGAGCTGTAACTGCTGGGAGCCAGCTTATACCCACTTTTGGTTTGAAGTATCCCTGTTTGCAAATAGTTTGCTTCTGGCTCAATAAAATATTTATACCAAGATAGTCTCTCTGGATCTTCTCTTGACACCATTCTAGACTATAAGCACAAAGAGACCAAAGTCCTAGTCTTTTTGTTTCTTATTTTGAGATCATTAGATTCACAAGCAGTTGTTAAGAATACAGAGATCCATGGGATTCCTGGGTGGCTCAAGAATTCTGTTAATAGGATTCCAGTCAAGGCTCCAGCTCTTGACTTCAGCTCAGGTCATGATCTCATGGTTTGTGGTTTCAAGCCCCACTTTGGGCTCTGCACTGGACGCGTGGAGACGGCTTGGGATTCTCTCTCCCTCTCTCTCTGTCCCTCCCTAGCTCATGTGCGCTCACTCATGCACACGCTCTCTCTCAAAATAAATAAATAAACATTTTTCAAAAAGAATACAGAGATCCTTTACCTAGTTTCTTTGCAAAACTGTAATGTAATATCACAGCTAGGATGTCAATATTGGTGCAAGTTAAAGATCTTGTACAAATTCCTCAGTTTTACTTGTACTCATGTATGTGTGTTATTTAGTTCTCTGCAATTTTATCACAGATGAAGATTTGTGTGACCACCACCACAGTCAAGGTGCAGAAAGGCCAGTTTTGTTTCTGCTCACTAATACTTCCTCCCAGGCCCAGAGCAATGCCTGTCACAAAGAAGGCAGTCAGTAAATACTCATTGAGTGAATAAATGGATGCTATACTAGCCATGGTGCTCAGAAGCCATAATAGCAATGCAAAAATCCACCAATGTAAATGACATACATATAACAGTCCAGAGCTAACACTGGAGGGACAGCTGTGGCATCTGCCTCTGGGCCAGGTGATTGCTGCAGACCCACCATTTCCTCAGCTGATGGGCAGGGGAAAGTTAGGGTGTGTCTAGTCCTTAAAATTACAAGGCCTGGAAGTTGCACACATTGCTTCCTCTCACATCCCTTAGGCCAGACTTTAGTTGCAAGGACACACCAAGCTACAAGGGAGGCTGAGGTTGATTGTATTATCTGCCTGCCATTGACCTTCCCCTCCCAGCGCTTGGCAAGGTTCCTCATGGTATAGAGTACTTCCATAACCCTACTGATGTTTGGCTTTGGCCAGGGCAAAAATGACAGTATGTTGCTTCTGAGCCAAGGCCATGAGTGGCCTCTGTGTTTCTCCTCATCCCACTAGCATGGCTGCCACCCTGCATGAGAAGAGCCTGCCCCAGGAAGCTATTGGTCCAGAGGATGATACAAGTGGAGCCAACCCTCAATCTGTTCATGGCCTGAAACAGAGCTGTCTCTGCTGAAATGCAAGGAACATAAATGGATCTGAGGAGTGGGCACTGAGATTTTGGGGGTGATTTTATGCCGCTTTAATGCAGCAGAAACTTAATGCAGTGGCCATGAGTTCAGCCTTCACTGAGGAGTTCTACTGTTAAAGGGAAGAACACATGTTAGTGTACTGTGAGAATTCTGTGTGTACGAGAGGGTTCCTCCCTGGACAGGGCAGAGACATCAAATCCTGTGGGGAACTCCTTTAGGATTCCAGGGCATTGCCTAGTCAGCTTCGTTAGCATGACTATAATGTAAGGGAAGCACTTTCCTGGGGCCGTACTGTGGATGGAAGCACTGGAGATGGCCTGACCTGGTGCCTACTGGAATGGTGAAAACAGACTGGGAACCCCTTGGTCTGGAAGCATCTTGGAAATGGAGGGTGGATTGCGTGTGGGAGAATGATGATAATGGAAAACTGTGTTTTAGCAAATAGTCACATTAACTGAAAAACTTTGGGAAGAATTTTCTCTGTGAGTCAAGAGGTGGTGCTAATAATAGAAGCCTGAAATAAATGTTTTGCCATATTAAATAACCAGTTTGTTGCCAATATAACCGTAGAAAAAGCTACCATTCTAATCTGCAACCTATACAAGATTTGGAATAAACGGAAAGAGTATGGATCCATCTACCAGATCAATCAAACTTTACCTCTAAAGGATCATTTCTCCACAGTGCCTCAGCATCTCAGCATTTACAGTTTGAGTGATAAACGCAGCTTTTTAAAGAAAGCAGCTCTCTGTACTACTTGCTGATTAATCTGCCAGGAATTTGGGTGTGCAGAATTGGCATCGAATTTCTTCTACTTGGGAAACTGCTGGAAATATGCAAGAGTTAAAAAGCTCTCAAAAGCACAGCAATTTAGGTGTAATATCCATTTTGAGGTAGATGAATTAGTCCCTGATAAAGTATTGGCTGCTTACTTGAAACTGAGGAAAATAAAACATAGTTTAAAACATTTCTTCAAATGAGGTGCCTGGGTGGCTCAGTAGGTTAAGCATTTGACTCTTGATTTTGGCTCAGGTCATGAGATCCAGCCCTCTGTTAGACCCCACGGGATTCTCTCTCTCCTTCTCTCTCTGCCTTTCCCTGACTCGTGTTCTCTCTCAAAATAAATAAACTTAAAAAACAACAACAACATTTCTTCAAGTACAAATATATCCTAAATTTTACTTAGGCTGTTTTTGTTTGTTGTTTTTGTTTTTTGGTACTTATCTTCCTACTTTTTATTATGAAAACTTGAAAACATGCGAAAGAATCACAAATGCCTTCTGTCTAGATTAAATGATTGTTAATGTCTTACCATATTTGCCTTTTCTCCTCCTCTCCCCCCTCCCCATATACCAAAACACACCAATTTTGAAAATAAGTTATTAATATGACATTATGATCTCTAAATACTTCAGCATGAATCTCCTGAAAACAAGGGCAATCTCCTATATAACCATAATGCCACTATCACACCTAAGAAAATTAATAATCATTCTATAATCACAACTAATATTAAAGCCATAGTTAAATTTTCCCACTTGTCTCCTAAAGATTTCTATGCAATTCCCCCATGATCTAATCAAGGTTTGTGGAATCCATCTGGAGGTTAATCTGGAAACTCTCCTCCCACCTTAACTTCTGTTTGGTTTTGACTTATGATGTTGACTTTTCAAGAAGAGTCCAGGCCAGATAACTTTATATATATAGTCACACATTCCTGGGGCACCTGGGAGGCTTAGTCAGTTGAGTGTCTGATTCTTGATCTTGGCTCAGGTCATGATTTCATGGTTCTTGAGATCAAACCCCCTTTCGGGCTCTGTGCTAACAGCAAGGACCTCCTCTGCCCCACACCCCCCTGCACCCCCCCACCTCTCAAAATAAATAAACAAACATTAAAAAAAAAAAAAAAAAAAGGAAGTCACACAGTCTTCATTTGTATGATTGTTTGCAGATGGGATTCTTTAACTTTTACATTTAAGACTGTATTATCCTTAAAATGGAAGTTAGGTCTGGAGGCTTGATTAGGTTTAGGTTAAATTCTTTTTTTTTTTTTTTTTTTTTTTCAGGAATACTTCAGAGGCATCTCATGAGGATCTTCATACACTGGGTTCTTCCACTACTGGTGATGCTAAGAGTGATGACTTACTTGGCTGAGACACTGACTGCCAAACCTCTATGGAAAGCTATCTGCCTGGAAACAGAGACTGCAGCAAAGTTCACAGGCTAATGCTTTATGAGAGGTGCAGTCCTGTGAATGAGAAAAAAAAAAAAGGGGGGGGGACCAAAACAGGAGGGAAAATGAATACAATGCAGTTTGTTGCCAAGTTGGCCAGGATTTCGTAAGCAGCCTCACTTGGTTGTGTGGGGCATTTTTGGAGGTGCTCTGTGGCACCACTGCATCTGGGTGGGGTCCTTCTCTGGCACAAAGCCCACGGTGTACGAGTACCCCTGTACTTCTGAACTGTGCTGCCAATGCCTCCCCACAGCCACTGGGAAAGCCAGGGCTTCTGTGGATCCCACTGTGTTGGACTTGGGTGTAGGAGCCTCTGTGCACCTGGTAGGTGTAATAACAGTCTTGCCAAAGGCAAAAATGTCTGTGATTCTAGGAGGTGAGCTGACAAGATGGAGGCTGGAGTTTTACACTATAATTGGGACCTCTTTACCCAGGAGGGCAAGTGGGTCCTGAGAGAGGCAGGCAGGGCCAAATGCATCTGTGGGGACAGGCATACACTGTATCCAATACCAAAAGGAACATCTTTTTCTTTGAAATTAGTAATGATATGTGGAATCATACTTTGCCTCTATAGGAATATCCTATTGCCCAACTACTTTTTTTTAAAGTTATTTTTTGTCATCAAATTTTTTGAGAGAGAGAGAGAGAGACGGTACAAGTGAGCAAGAGGCAGAGAGAGAGACAGAGAGACAGAGAGACAGACAGACAGACAGACAGGAGCAGCGCTCACCCGGGCTCATGTTTTAACCAGGAGGGGCTTGTGCTTACTTGATGTGGGACTCAAACTCACAAACTGTAAGATCATGACCTGAGCCGAAGTCAGATGCTTAACAACTGAGCCACCCAGGAGTCCCCAATTACTTTTTATGTAATGGTTTTAGTACCCATTGATTATTCTTGCCTGAACCTATTATTACATCAGGAGTTGCAAGCTATAGGGGCTAGTCATGCCCACTGTTACTATACTACAGTGCCATTGCTTCTGGGCTCTTCAGGAACACAACTAGGAGTATGTATATGAGTTCATACTGTTATTGGCATTATTAAGCAGTATTTTTCTTAAAATACTTCTTATGTTTTACCTTTTTCCTTTCATATTGGAAATTCTTGGTTCCCAATAATATTAATGTATTTACAGTCAGAGTAGTGTGTTCAAGTTACCCAAAATAACTTTCTCGGTCATTGTTGGTTCAGTAACTAATTTTATATAGAGTTAGGTCATTAGTTTCGTTTAAGGTCCAGGCTTAAGGCATTTTCTTTATGATGTACTTTTGTTTCAGAGTATATAAAATACATGCTTCAAAAATCAACATTGTATCAACACATTTAGTCACAGAAGCCTTACTCCCAGGCATCATCCTTTCCACCCTGTTTCATTTTCATTAGTTTCTGGCTTCTCCTTTCTGGTATTTCTTTTTGCTGAAATCAGCAAATGAATGGATATAGTTGACCCTTGAACAACACGCAGGTTAGAGGTACTGACCCCCTATGTAGTCGAAAATCCACATACAACTTTTGACTCCTCCAAAACTTAACTATTAATACCATACTATAATAACTATTATATACAGTATTCATATAATAAAATAAGCTAGAGAGAAGGTTATTGAGAAAATGATAAGGAAGAGAAAATAAATTTACTGTACTGTATTGTATGTATAAAAAACAAATCCATGTATAAGTGGACCAATACAGTTCAAATTGTGTTGTTCAAGAGTCAAATATATTTTTTAATTGCCCTTCTTTCATATACATAATGTAGAATACTATATACTCTTTGTCTAGATTTTTTTCTCAATAACATATATCCAAGGAATTGTTCCATACTGGTTCATAGATATCATAAGTGCTAAAATTCATTTACTGTCATTCATATATGTATATAGACACATACACACACGAATATTAGGTGTATTAGTCAGGGTAGGCCACACGATGTTGCAGTAACAAAGAAACCCTAAATCTTTACAAATAAAGGTTGGTTTCTTGCTTACATAAAGTCCTATGTGGGTTAGGGCACCCTCCTGTGTATTAAAACAACAAGACTTGGGATATATCCCAGAGCCCAGTTACATAGCCCCAAACAAATATAAAGAGGGTTGATGGGGTGCCTGGGTGGCTTAGTCGGTTAAGCATCCAACTTTCGCTTAGGTCATGATCTCGCAGTTCGTGGGTTCGGTCCCCGCGTCGGGCTCTGTGCTGACTGCCAGCTCAGAGCCTGTAGCCTGTTTCAGTCTGTGACTCCCTCTCTCTCTGACCCTCTCCTGTTCACGCTGTCTCTCTCTCTCTCTCCTAGAAGTGAATAAAACATTAAAAATAAATAAATAAATAAATAAAGAAGTTTGAAAATATGACTTAAGTTCATGAAGAGGAAATAGAAATGGTGAATTATATAGTATTCTCTGCCACACCTGACTTTACATTCATTCTCTCATATAAATCCCGTAACAGCTCTACAAGTTAGGTACTTTCATTATGTCCATCTTACAACTAAAGACATGCAGGCTTCATTTATATGCTTTTTAAAATTACAGTCAAGATCAGTTTCAGATCCAAGTGTATTTGGTATTGTCTGCTAAAATAGCACAGCAAACCCACCTCATCCATTGATAAATGCAACATTTGGAGGCAAGTCAGAGATCAGAGCAATCGGTGTAGTACAATATTTAGGCTTTGGTTTTACAAGCTTTTTTTTTTTTCCTAACAAGTGTGCAAAATAAAAATTAAATTCCTGGAACAGTAGAGACTACGACGTCACAGGACACGGAACGGTAGAGACTACGACATCACAGGACACAATGTTTCAGTAACACTGGATGATAAAACAGTTTTATTTATGATTTCTAAATCAAGAGCTAATTGTTTCAGGAATTTTTTAAAGTTCAAAGTGAAACTGTAAACATGTTTTCTTCCTCTTTCTAAGTATAATATGTTTACTGCATGAGAGGACTAATGACTCTTTTAAAACCATTTGGGATAGCTCTGAGGAATTACACCAGGTAATCTTCAAAGATTTTTTTTTTTAATGTTTATTTATTTTTGAGAGAGAGAGAGCATGAGCAGTGGAGGGGCAGAAAGAGACGGGAGACAGAGAATCTGAAGCAGGCTCCGCATTGTCAGTGCAAAAAGCTTGATGTGGGGTTTGATCTCATGGACTGTGAGATCATGACCTGAGTGGAAGTCCAATGCTGGACCAATTGAGCCACCTAGGTGGCCCGTCATCTCCAAGGATTTTAAAGTTCAAAAACCTTCCTTTTAGAGGAGGAAAGAAAATAAATTTTAAAGGCCATCTGGACAATGCCTCTAGTCATATGATTTATATTATATTTATATAGTATATTTATATATATGTATCTCTATTTATTGCCCAAGATTGGGTACAACAATACAAGGTTCCAATATATGTTTTTAATAAGTGTTTGTAGCAAAAGAAACGAAATGGCAATATGAGGAACTTCACTTTAAATGAAGCAATGGCCATCCATGTATGCAAGAGACTGCAGATTCCATGAAAACATAAGGTAGTTCCAGAAGGTGACTTTTCCAGAACAAGACAAAGCTCCCCTTACCTGTGAGTGTGAAGAAAACTCGTCCTGGCTGTTGATCCAAAACAGCTTTCATAGTAATATCCTGCAAGTATCAACATCTTGATTAGCAGTGGTTTTCAAACATTTTGGACCCTGACTATAGTAAGAAATATTGTTAGGCATGTATACATACATTCACTCACAGATGTAGTTTCATGAGACAGAATACAGGAAAAACATTCTGATCCTCTCCCCTCAACCTATTCTACTCTATACCCTATCTTTTCCCAAATGCTGGCATGACTGCATTCACAATCTAGAAGACTGGCTGTGTGAAATCCTTGTTATTGATGCTTATTGCTTTGGCTGGACAATCAAACCGGCCTGTGTAGTCTATTTTCTCTTTTTGTCCCATAGCTCCCAGAAGGAGGAGGCTTCAGTACTTGGAGAGGGTACTGTCACCTCAGAATCAGTAATCAAATCCTGGAACTTGGAGGACTCAGTGCTATCTATAGAAGTTGCCCCTACTGCTTTAATTCCATCTTCAAAAATGTTCAGGTTCACTTAGCATGTTGACATGTCACTAGAATTGCCAGATTTAGCAAAGGAAAACAAACAGAACCAAGATGCCCAGTTACATTTGAATTTCAGATGAACAATGAATATTCTTAGTGTATGTTCCATGCAATAACAATAAGTCCTTGTTCATCTGAAGTTCAAATGCCACTGAGTGTTTTGTATTGTATCTGACAATCCAGCTGGCTGCACACCCTGTCTCCCTTTACCTTGAATGTCCAAAATATTAAGGATAGATCTAGGGTGGACTGCTTGTGGGCCCTGCTCTTGGGAGGGTGCACATTTTGGCTATCTCCTTCTGCTCTCCTGTTTTCACTGTTGGATACACACCCCATAGCCCCCTGCAGTGCTCTCGCATCTAGTGGGCACCCACTTATACATGACACTAGGGAGGCAATGTGGCACAAACCCTGCTCCTGCCGTGTCCACTTGATCTTCAGGTCCCCCTGTAACCTTGGCATCCAAGTCTCAGGGATGCAGGCTGTTCCACTGCTGCCTCTCAGACACAAAAGGAGACTCGCCAGCCCTATCCAGTTTTTTAACAAATCCATCTCTCCTTCCTGCAGCCACTACAGTCTCTATAAGTGATTTTTTTTCCATGAGGGAGAGCCTATCAGGAAGAGAATTGCTTCCCACTCCACTCCTCGCCAGCCTACATGCTCAGCCTCTTTTCTGCTTCCAATTTGGTGTATCTCAAAGAAAAGTCTTGCCTTTCCATGAAAGCACACTATCTGTCCACACAGGCCAAGTCTCTTCATCCCCTTAGAATTAGGACCTTTGGACTTGGTTTTTCTTCTCATTAACTCCCCTCCCCAGGAAAATTGGTCATTATCTGAAATTGCTCACAAATGAATGGTTTAGGGATCTTCTATGCCACCTGTTATTCAGGTTGTCCTGGCTGTTCTCATAACATTTGGTTAATGGTAAGAATAAATTTCACCTCCTGGTCAAGGCTTGGGCTCTGAGTTTTCAGCTTGGGGGCCTTATAGGGCCTCTCTCCATGGGTTGGGATGTGTTGTAAGGCTGTTGCTGTGTTTCTTCAGTGGCCCGACGACAGGGGCTCCACATTTGTGGAATCGGTACATGAAGCAGAGTCGTCTGCAGGTGGACAGAGAGAATTGAAAAGTATGGGCCATGATCCTTGCTGTCCCTTATTTTTGCTTTCTTCACACCTTTTCAATAAACACATCTTCCTCCCTCTGATTGCCAAGATTCTTCAAGAAGTGCTGGCCATACCACAATTTCTTCTGGGGTCTTCCTTCCCTCTGTTAACACTTTCTTAGCTAGACCTTTCTGCCAGGGTTGTCTGGGTCTTCTCAAGTGCTATTTTAAAAACACAACACAACAAAACTAATCATTATTAATGTCTAAATGGTTGTCCCTGGGATAAATTTGAAATTCCATATTAAAAACAATAGAACCTCACAGATATTTATTAAGTTTTGCTATGTATGCCTAACACTGTTACGGTCACACAAGGTTAAGACACAAGTTCCTGCATTCAAGAACCATAATCTGAATACATAAAAAAGCCATTTAGGGATGACCCTAAGAAACTAGTAGATAATAAAATGCATTTCAAGTAACTTCTAAAGGACACATAATGATACTGTTTCATCATTTGGGGGAATCACAGAGACTTTGATCAGATTATCCCTAAAGTTTCCTTACTTGTTCCAAATAGATTATTTAAATTTTATATAATAAAATAACAAGATACTGTATTCACTATGTGTCAGGCACTATTGCCGGCAACTACTCCAGTCTTTACAAGAATACCATGAGGTGGCCGTATATTCATTTCCCACTTGGCAGGTATGCAAATTTAGGCAGTGAGGTTAAGAATTTGCCCACAGCACAGAGCTCCATGGTAGAGCTGGCGTATGAACCCAAGGTGACAGGCTCATGAGTGTACACAACACAGTTGTGCCACACTATCTCTATGCAGGCCTAAACTCATGCTTTCCAGGAGTTACTTTTCAGGCTGCACTTTCTTACATTTGTAATGGGGAAACATCATACTGTTCCTAGAATGCCCATACTATTTTCCATTACTCAACAAACTTGGCTCTCTGGGTTCAAACTTGTACAACTTGCAACCTAGTTTCTTACATTTTCTTGGCTGTATCTTTTTAGGGGTTTGGTTTACTGGAATCTGTAAATTTTTCTCAGATTTTAGCTCAGAAGTCCTGCCTCATTTACTATGTCATGTTTCTTTCCTCCTTTTCTCAAAATGGACCAGGTTAAATATTCAACATTTTGTCTCTCTTCTAAACTTTCTTAAGTTTGATACCACACCTTCCCAGGCAGGATTTCCATACAGTGCTTCACTAAAACTTGGGTTTCTTTTCTGGGAGCTCACGACTAGCCTACAGCTATTCATACTCCACTTGAGTCTCTCAAGATACTACTAGGGGTTGGGTGGAACTGAAGAATATGGAAAGGAATAAGACAGTTGTACCACAATGAATTCTAATACAAGGCAAAGAAGAATCAGTGCTGACAACTGCTGACGTTTCAAGGAGGGAGTGGCATTTGAGCTGGTGATAACGGACTTCTGAAGACTCTGGGGAGGAAGAAAAGAAAGAAGTAGAGGCCAGGCTGAGGAAGAGGAGATGAATCTGGAGTCTCCGTGTACCTCAGACTTAAGATCCCTGGTCGCTTCCCAGGAATGAAGTGCCTGTGATATTCCAGGTATTGTCAAAGCCCAGAAAAAAAGTAAATTATTTTTTTTTCTTGGAATATTCTTCTCACTCTAGGTTGTAGATGAATACATCAGATCCATTTCAGATACAACACCCAATTCTCTGCTGAAATTCCAATTGTTTTTTGCCCACCCAAGAAGGCATGTTAGAAGAGAAGCATGCAAGCTTGATATTTCCACAGACATTTCCACAAGCTTGATATTTGACCTCAAATGGGTCTGATTATTTAGAAGGGTTAATTACCTAAAATGGTCAGTCCTTTAATTGCTACTGAGAAGCCTGAAATTAAGTCCTCCATTAAGGGCAACCTGGGGCTGCACCTAGCCCCAGTTCCAGGAAAACTTTCAGCTGAAGCCACCCTCGGACCACCCTCGGATCAGCCAATCAAAAGAAATGTGTAGCATTCCTGTGGTCTGAGTCAGGGCTGGGAACTGCAGGTAGTTACTCTGTACAAACTAGCCAATCACTCACCGCTTGCCTAAATCCCACATAGGCCCTTTGAGCTCACCTCATAATTGGTCATTTTCAAAGGATTCTCAAAGGTCATGATTGGGTCCCACCAAAAGTAACGGACGCCTCACAGATACTGAATGGTCAAAACTGTTACCATGGGTACTGTACAATTATGACTGGTGCTTATGTGATGATGCTATACGTACAATGTGTGCACTATAACACCTCCGTCCCTTACCCCATAAAAACCCTGCTCGCTATTGTTCGGGGCTTCACCTTGCTGCCGCTGCGCCGGTTGGCGGATGAGCGAGACCCTGCTCGAGCTTGTAATAAAGACCCTTATGTACTTGCATCGCTGTCAGCTCCTTGATGGTCTCAGGCGACTTGCAATTCAGGCACAACACTACTAGGAATGAATCAGTGTGTGACGCAGCACAGAGGTGACTGCCACACAGCAGTGAGACAACTGGGAGGTGGCAGGCACGGGAAAGGACTATTAACTTCCAGAAGCCTGTGGCTTTTTCTCCCCTTAAATAGTTTCCAGACAATTCCTACTAAGTGTTTGCTGGGATATTGGGTTATCTTTAACTTACATTCTTCCATTATTCTGACGTAGCCTATTGTGGGACCAGGGGAAATATTAGAAAGCAAATATACCTAGCAAAAGATCAGAGATGGTCTTTTGAAAGATTTACGTATGTCCTTTCCTTTTTATGACTAATAAAGATTATTACTAAAAGTTATTTAAAATGTTTCCAATACTCAGAAATGGCTATTCTGATTTAAAACCCATCTCAGGGGTGCCTGGGTGGCTCAGTTGGTTAAGCGTCTGACTCGATTTCAACTCAGGTCAGGTTGTGGGATCCAGGCCCCCGTTAGACTCCACACTGAGCACTGAGCCTGATTAAGGCTCTCTCTCTCCCTCTGCCCCTCTCCCCCATTTGCATACTTTCTCTCTCTCAAAAAATAAATAAAAATAGGAATAAAAAATAATAAAACCCATTTCAAAAAAGATAAAGGAATTATGATAAGGTTATAATTATAGCATGGTTTGAGGGGAATAGTTGTAATTGTTTTCTTCCAAGGACTTTGGACTGTTCCTATATGAGGAGAACCTTTAAAGGATTTGGTTGGGGTATCTGGAGGCTGGTCACCGCAGTCAGGGCCTTGAGAATCCAGGCACCTTGACACCAAAACCAATTTAGATTACAAGCAGTAGGAATGTTCCTATTTGAACTCGTTCTGCTTGGAGTAAAGCATTTATGACCCCAAACTAGGAACTACTCCTGCTTCCCTTTAAGACCTTGCTGGTGACCCACTTACCCCCTTTAAGTGACCTTAAAAAGCAACTTCCTGATTAATTTTAAATCCCTCTAAACACTCATTACTTCAGTACTTCTGAAATGTCTTCAGCTTTTTACTTGTAAATTTCTTTGTTCTTTCCTGAGAGTAAGTCTCCTCTTAACCAGTGACTAACCTATCTGGAAGGCAAAAGGCACTTCTATTTTGGACTGTGTTCCCTTGACTTCTCCCTTCTCCATCTCCTCTTCCCTTCCAGCTACCTCTACTACCCATGGAGCTCAGTACAGGAAAGCCTCAGCCTCCTGGCATCAGGATCCAAGGTTTTTTATCCTCCCTACGTAACTGGACAACCCTCACTAATGAAGCTGGTCTAATGAAATACTGACCTGAGCAAATGCTCTTGGCTTAAATGCAAATTCACGGTTTAAAAACAAACCAACCTAGTGGTTGTCAGAACTAGTAATTGTTAAAGAAAGGTACTCAAAAGCAGACTAGCCTTCATTATGGCATAATCACACTTTGAGAGCCCTGAGAAAGGGACATGCCAGGTAAGAAACAGGAGTAGCTTCATAAGGGAGGAGGGTAAGGGGCTCAGGGCCTTCTCTGTTCTCAGATGGAGAGTGCATTAAGTGATCTCCCATGAAAACTCAATGCGACCAGCATCCTGGCACTTTCTGATTGCTATCTGTAAACTTCTAAATGCCATAGATATTTACATTGCTCTTTGCAGTTTTAAAAGAGTTCCCACAGCACTGGTTTCATTTGATCCTCATGAATACCTTGCCAGGGGTGAAGGCTAGATTTCATTATCTGCACTTGGAAAAGGAAACCAAATCTTCCACCACAGAAATCAGAGAAGCCAGGATCTGAGCTGGCAGGTAAATGTTAACTGAATTAAACAAACACAGAAATATATGAGTGTTTTAAGGTAAACAGGTCACTGTCCTTAAGCTCATAATCCAATTGGGGAGAAATGCTCAAAATTAAAATAATTTAAATAATAATACAATTTAATAAGGAAAAACTAGATACAAGATGATGAGTACATCCTTCTTTGTGAAATGAAGAAAGTGCTTAAATAGCTTTCATCGACCATGACTGAACTGAAATTCCCAGGGTCCTCCACTTGCCACCCAACCTTCATCTCAAGTCTCTGCTTAATATTCTAGGTTTTACTAGGATTCCTTACAGTGCCTGTAAAAAGTCCAGCTTTACACTTAGCAATAGTGATGTCAGAACTTGTCACATCCTCTTCAGTTCTGTACTTGCAGTGCAACTCTGGCCCTCCAGCCCCCTCCTCCCCTCCTTTTCTTAGGTCACAAGGGACATGATAAAGGGGGTAGGAATATCCATCTTCAGTGTTCCAGAGAAGTCTACCTTCACCTCCTGGAATTAATGAAGGGAAAAGAGCTTAGAAAATGGCATGGTGACTAATGAATCAGACATGAAAAAAAGATACTAAGGAGGATGTTTTGAGGAAAGAATACCAACCAGGCCAAAGAGAAAGTGAGAGAGAAGACAAAGACTATGTCCATGGTAAGGATTATTTCTACCAGACACAGAAGAATCATGGTATGATAATTATGTGTGTATGAATAGAGATAACTAATAGGGATGACAGATCATTTAAAATGGAGATTTCCAAAGATTGAGGACAGCATCGGGTATCACTGCTCTCCAGAACACACAAATTATCCCCAAATGCCTCCTCCTTCACCTGGGGATTCTGTGGCCTTCTGTGTGGAGACTGGTCCTGTTCCATTATTCACTCCTTATAGTACATTGGCAAAAACAGACACAAAAGTCTCTAGTCTACTCCTAAGTATTAATTTATTCTGAAGGCAGAGCAGAGCATAGGCAGCAAGACTAGACCTCTGGCCTAACTGCTGTTGACTTCTACAATATCAAATGAGCACAAAGATAGACTTAAAAGGCAAGTACCAAACTAGGAAAATATCTGCAACACAAATAACAACATCTTATTGTATATTCTATAAGAGTTCTAGCAAAGGTGTGACACAAAGATGAGTCCCCATGAGCAAAAGACACAAGCAGACAATTCACAAAAGTGATGTATAAAAGCAAGTTCCACTTTACTAGTAAAAAGGAGAACACAGCTTAAAAGCAATACAAAACCAATTTTCTATCAGATTGACAAAGATGACAAAGAATGAAAAGACAGTGCTGCCAGGTGCAGAGAAGAGGATCCTCCTGCCCACTGGTGTCAAAGCGGTGCCACCCTTCTGTAGGCCTGCTGACAACATGCATCAAATCCCTTCAATAATGAGTGCACCTTTTGATAACAGTTCCAGGATATTATACCGAGGAAACAATTAGGGATGTGCACAGAGAGTTAGTTACAAGTAATTTTACAGAAGTGAAAAGTTGGAAACAACCCAAACGTACAAAAACAGGACTATAATTATGGTACATTTGTACAACAGGATACCAAGCAGTCATTAAAAATGCCACAGAAGTATATTTTTTGACATGGAAAAATGTTTGTAACATATTAAGCAATTAAAACTAATTATGATTCTAACTATGCACATATATATACAGAACAAATATGTATATGTAGGCTTGATTACTTCTGGATTTTTTTTTCACTTTGCTTATTTACTGTTTACTGCTTTTTCTGTAATTAATGTCCATTTCTTTTATAATAACTTTAATGTTTATTTATTTTTGAGACAGAGAGAAAGCGAGCACGAGCAGGGAAAGGGCAAAGAGAGAGGGAGACACAGAATCTGAAGCAGGCTCCAGGTTCTGAGCTGTCAGCACAAAGCCTGATGCCAAGCTCAAACCCACGAACAGCGAGATCATGATCTGAGACGAAATCGGATGTTTAACCAACTGAGTCAGTCAGGCACCCCTCTTTTAAAATAATTTTTAAAAAACAGGTAATCATGTGAGGGTAAAAGGATAGAATAGGCATTAATAAATCCTGAATTCACTGGGATTAAACTGTAACTAAACATTAATAAACAAATCATAAAGTATCAGCATTTACCTTGAATTAACTAGATTTAGGTTTTCTGCCATCAGAGGTAATAAGATAAAGCCACTAGAATTAAAAGTGACTTGAATTCTAGAAAAAACAGTTACAATTTAGGCATAACCAGCCTTTGAACTATAAAATCTGTACCTGTTACATGTTTATATGTATGTATAGAAAATATTTGGGAATGCCTGGGTGGCTCAATCAGGTAAGCATTTGACTTCAGCTTAGGTCATGATCTTGTGGTTCATGAGTTTGAGCCTTGCATCGAATTCTGCGCTGATAGCTCAGAGCCTGGAGCCTTCTTTGGATTCTGTGTCTCCCCCTCTTTCTGCCCTTCCCCCACTCTTACTCTGTCTCTCTCTCTCTCAAAAATAAATAAAACATTAAGAAAAATATTTGGAAGGATAACCACTAAATTTAAAAGTAGCCCTCTTAGCAGGGTGGGATTAGAGGAGGAAGGCAGATAATTAACTTTTTATTAACACTACTCTATGTTGTTAGACTTGTTATAATTAGCATGCAAAAATCTGAGTACCTTTAAAAAGCAAAAATGGTTCTAATTATGAATATCTAGAAATGTGAACAATATCTATGGTATGGAGAAAAAATCCATAATTCAAAATAATGTATACTATGCTCATAACTATGTCATGTATCTACATGTGAGAAAGGCTGGGATGGGAAAACTTGATCATGAAAATAGTTGTTCAATTTCATTTATTTGTTCACTTATTACACAAATGTTTGTTGAGCACCTACTAAGGGCTAGGCACTTGGGATACACCAAGGAATCAAATAGCCAAATATGACTCCCTTCATGGAACTTACATTCTAGCAGAGGTAGACAGGCAAGAAGTAGTAAACATATAAATACATTGATAAGTGAGTGCTATGGAAAAACTGCAGCTGAGTAAGAGAGACTGGCACTGCTATGAGTGAGGGGAGGGTTAAATGGGTTGGTCAGAGAAGGCCTCATTGAGGTGACATTGGAGGAAAGGTTTGAAAAAGGGAATGAATTAGGCAAATATCTGAAATATCTAGAAGAGCTTTATAAGCAAAGGGGACATCCAGTGCAAAAGCCCTGAAATGGGTTCAAGGAAAAGCAATAAAGGCAGTGGGCCTGAGTCAGAGTAAGTAAGCAAAGGGATAGCAGGTCAGAGATAAGCAGGGCAGTTAGTTGGTAGTGGGCTTTGTAGGCCAAGTATTTAGGCTTTTTATTCCAAGTGAACTGGGGAGCCACTGTGTGGTTTTGAGTGGAGAAATGCCAGGATCCCTTTGGCTGTTGTATGGAGATCAGACTATAAGGGATGGGGGAGTTTGGCAGAGAGACCTGGTTGATCAGGTGAGGGATGAAGGTCGCTATGGGGATTATGAGGTGTTGGACTCTAGGTATAGTTTGAATGGAGAGCCAACAAAATCTGATTGGGTAGAGGATGTGACAGAGGTATATGAGGATGGCTCTTGAGGTTTGGGCTTGAGAAAATGAAGTGCAGTTGCCCTTAATTCAGATGAGAAAGACACTGGATGGAGTAGGTCTGAAGTAGAGGAAAGAACTTATTTGTGGACCTATTATGTTTGAGTGTACTAGCAATATCAATTGTTTTCAGAATGTTTCTAGGGCCACCTGCTCTCGGTCTCTGCTTAGGTAATGATCCCACAGTTCATGGGATCCAGCCCCACATTGGGCTCTGTGCTGACAGCATGGAGCCTGCTTGGGATTCTCTCTCCTTCTCTCTCTGCCCCTCCCTTGCCTGCTCTCTATCTCTCAAAATAAAGAAATTTTAAAAAAAATTTTTTTTAAGAAGAGAATGTTTCTAATATTATGATGGCATCTTTCTCAAGAAATCATTTCAAGACTCCTGACCCCACAATTATTATATTCCCAGTACTGAAAACATGCAAGTTAATTATTGCTGGGAATCTGGAGAAATTACGAGAATAGAAGCTAAGCCAGAAGACTGAAGCCTAGGTTCCAGTTTTCAAAAAGGGGGAAAAACTGGAGGCTGCAAATTTATCCAGTCCTGGCAGTATTCTAGAATATGTCAGTAAAGGGATGGCATATGGACTCTAAAAATTAGCTAAAGCTCCTCTTTGCTTAGAGTCAAACAAGTCAGACTTCTCTTCCATGTGTCTTCTTTCCTCCTCATAAAGAACCCTTCACTTCTGATACTTCAGACCCCAAATGAGCAGGTTTTCTCCCCACCAAGCAATCATCTGTGACACCAGCTGGCTGCATCGGATTCTACAGGTTAAGAGATCAGTCCCATGAGACTAACCACACTGTAGATACCAATCACAAGCAGCAGGTCCCCAGTTACCCACAACTTCTGTCTGACTTGGCTACAATCTGGAGGTTCCCAGGACCTCTTTCCCTTGGATTCAATTACTTGCTAGAGCAGCTTAGAGAACTCAGGAAAACACTTATTTACATTCATCAATGTAGTGAAGGATGTAGATGAACATTCAGATAGATATATAGGGTGGGCAGGGAGAGTGCCAAGTACAGGAGCTTCTCTCCAGTGGAGCTGGGATGCCTCAGTCTCCCAGGACACAGATGTACTCACCAATCTGGAAGCTCTCTGAACCAGACTAGTAGGAGTTCTATGGAAGTTCCATCACTTACGTATGATCAATCATTAACTTCATCTTCAGCCCTTCTTCCATCTCCACAGAATCATGTCTTGGACTTTCTAGTAACCAGTCCTCATCCAGGAGTTGTCTAGGAGCCCACCCAGAGCGGCTTGTTTTGAACAAAGGACTTTCCCATCAACCCAGGAAATTTCAAGTTTCACAAACCTTGTGTCAGGACCATGGTCAATGACCAAATATTAACACAAAAGATGCTTCTGGTGCTCTTACCACTTAGGAAATTCCAAGGGTTTTAGGACCTTTGAGCCAGGAATGAAATAAAGGCCAAATATATATATTCCTTCTTATAAAACATAGCATCTCATAAGATAGCCAGAAGACTAAAGCCTAGGCTCGTGTTTTCAAAAAGGAGGGGGAAACAGGCTGCCAATTCGTTCATAATCCTGGCAAGATTCTAGAACATGTCATTAAGGGGATGACATATGAATTCCAATAATTAGTAGCTCCTCTTGGATTTAAGTTGAACTCAAGAGCAAGTCAGGTCAATGTATTTAGAAAAGAGGCTACCAGGGCAATTTTGGAACTTGGCAGTCCACTGTAGGAGTGGAAAGGTTTCTTTGGAGAGAGGTCTCCGGTGGAACGTGATAGTGGCAGTACTGGGTAGTGTTACAGCCTGGGAGTCCGGTCTCTGCCACTTCCTCAGTCACGCAACCTCAGGCTTACCTCTCTGCTGTGCAAGGGGTGGTAACCATGTAAATTACTTCCCACAGTGTGTGTAAAGGGTGTAGTGAAGGCGCGGGGCACTCATTTTAGAGTATTCTTACCCTTTTCTTTCTCTCTTCTGACGAAAGTAAAGGTCCTGCCTAGGCGAGAGAAGTAGCGAGAAAAAGTAAGCGATGAACAAAATAAAACTTTCCTTTGGTACTGCCACAGAGCTGTCAGCTCTGGAGCGGTTAATACTGGCCTCGGCGCTTCCTCAATTGTTTCTCCCCGGGAGGACCAACAACCGGAGAGCTAAAGGAGTTGCCTTGGCCTTTTCCAGCACCCAGAGCAAGCGGGAGGTTGCTAGGCGACCTTAGGAGGGAGGGCACCGGACCGAGCTGCCCCACCCCCCTCCTGCCCAAGTCCCACCCCGCTAGGCCTACGGGCTTCTATGCTCGCGACAGGCCGAGGCGTCGTGACGCATGCGCTCTTCTTACCGCGCGGCTCGAAGTGACGCGCGCTCTAGCTCTTCGCGGTACTCTGCCCCGCCCCTTCTTGCGGGGCAGCTACGTTGTCCCCCAGCCCTGTTCTCTTCCAGACTTGGTCCTGCTCACACCTCGTCTTCAGTCCTGTGGACAGTGACTGCAGAACAGCTTCAAACCCTGCAGACCAACATCCCGCGCTCCCGTGGTGGCGGTGGTGATGGGCGGGAGCAAGGGGGGGTGTGTGGCGGAAGATAAGGCGGGATGAGTGGAGGTGGCAGTTGCCTTCCGCTCACTTCCGGAGGACGGGCGGAAGTGGCTGAGGCGGATGGTGGTGGGGGGGAAAAGGAGCGCGAGGGGAGGGCCTGGCCGTCGGGGGTCGAGGGGGTGGGGCCTGGGGCGGCTTTTGGGACCCGTCCTGGGGCCAGGACTCAAATCTTGGGAGGGCAGCGGCTTCGTGCTGAGACCGGGCGGGAGGGATCTAGGTAACAACTAAGCGCAGACAGGGCGAGGGTCGTCCGAGCGGCAGAGAGGTGGGTGTCAGGGTCTAGAGAGGGTCGCGGTGTCACTCCCTTCCTCATTGAACGCGGAGCACTGGGTTCCGTGAAGAAGGGTGGGAGGAGTTAAATTTGGGGTGAGGAGGGAGGGTCATGTGAACGCCACGCCCCTACAGGAAGGAAGGGTGTGTGTGTGTGTGTGTGTGTGTGTGTGTGTGTGTACACGTACGTGTGTGTTTAGTAATAAATTTAGAAGGGAGGGGGGCGACCGGTGTGTCTGTGTGTTTAGAATAAACTTAGAATAGAGGGGGCAACGCGGGTGGGCTTCCGGACTGCGAAATTGGAACACTGTGCAGCTATTGCTGGCAGGACTCAGGCCTCTGTTCCAGGAGAGTGCTCTCAGTGGCCTCGGGAAGGAGTTTGACTGAGATTGGGAATTCCATCCCTGGCACAGTTTTGGAAGCATGAGGGGAGGGGAGGGTGAAGAGAAAGGAGCAAAGAATGCATGTGGAAAATGCCAGCATCTAGGTCTGGAATGGATTTAGTTCATTCAGGGAGAGCTGGACGATGAAAACACTGAACACTTTAAGAAGCTTGGGGGATGTAGGGAGATTAGTGTGTGGTAATAACAAGACCAGGAGATGGGAAGAGGATGTTCTTTTCTGTAGGTCTT
Organism: Proteles cristata cristata; assembly: GCA_017311185.1. Lineage (NCBI taxonomy): Eukaryota > Metazoa > Chordata > Mammalia > Carnivora > Hyaenidae > Proteles > Proteles cristata. Next base: position 123,032 of record JAESUZ010005056.1, read on the forward strand.
AGAAGTCTACATGCACTGTTAGTGCTTTTGATATTTTAATGATAGAGCAGAGTAAAGGAAACTAATCTAGGTAAGGGGTTTTAGGAATCCATTTGGGCATATAATAGATTAGCTTAATCTATCATGTTTATGATGTTTAAATATTCCACAGGTTAACACCTGAAATCAGCCTTCTGGCCATGCTGGTTCTATGGCCAGTTTATTCTCATGAATCCCAGCAGAAGACAGAAAGGCCACTCCTCACAGTGGATGACTTCTCTTTCCTGAGCAAGAGATGGGATAGAACCTGGGATCTGCCCAACACCAGGCTCTGGGATTAATAAACCAGCTGAATGAAGGAATGTAACAAACCTGTGGGAGGGACAGTGAACCCTGCAGTGGGGGGGGAGGGGCCTGGACATACCCCTTCCCCCCCAGGCTCCGCCCCTTCAGAGTCCACTCAGCCATGGACTTTGGACCTGGATAACAGAAGAGAAGCTGCACTTTTGTTTTTGGTGTATCTGGTTTGGGATTCAAAGTTTTTGAAATGGAGTACTAGAAGAGAGTTTGATGACCTCCAGGGGAGCAGCTGAGAGAAGAGAAGAAAGGTAAGGTCCTTGTCTTGCTTCCCACTTGTGTCTTACTGCTTTTGTGCAGAAAATGTTCAGTGCGACAAGTCAGGGGATGCTGCCATTTATGAAGTGCCTGATGAGAACTCTTACTCTGTTGGGTACAGAGGAAGCTTCACCTTTCACTCTCTTAGAGTGCGGACTTGTTCCCAGCCTCTCTTTACCCAGGCAGAAGGAGTACCTTGTAAAAGGTTGTAGGCAATAGCAATTGTGAAGTTAGGCCCAGGAGAACATGAAAAGGACTTCAGCTTCTGAAGAGAGACTTGATTAGATTGTCTATAGGGGTCTTTCGAACACTGAGTCAACACATTTTGGGCTAAATAACACTCTAGAAAGAATCACCCAGGCAGAGGCAGGCTACTGTGTTTTCGGGAGCTAATTGAATAGAATTGCCTTTGAGGGGGAGGGTAGAAAATGGTCTAGATAACTTCCTAAGTTGTCTTTCTCTCTTCTCCCCCTATAAGTGAGTTTAGACCATGAAACCTCATGCAGACAGAGAGGGACAGAACACAGGCTTGAGATCAGTTGGATTTTTGTTCTAGCTCTTTCTTTCTTAGTGTGCAACCCTAGATAATATTGGTTTAAGCTCTGCCAGTGTTCTATTCACCTGCAAGATGGAGATAAGTAATTTTACAGGGCCCTTACAGGTTTTTACAGGGAGCAAATGAAATGATAGATTTTAGAAAGTATCCAGGGCCATGTACTTATGAAACAATACCATTGGCATTGCTTGATAATGCTTGTGTAATTGTTATATACAAAAAAACCTCTGACTTAGGGGTTCTGTTCTTTTATTGAATTAGTGTACTGGTAAAAGCCTTGGATATCCTCAGTTAAAAGCCTGCCCTGAATTTGTCTCATCCTGTTTCTCTTAATACCTGGGATCATCAAGTGGCTGAAAAGGTGATTGAGGGATTCTGGCCCTCAGGGTTCTCCACACTTAAGACAAGTGTGCCTCTTTGAGGTAGCAGATTAAAGAGGGGTGGAGGAAAGCGAAGTCTCAAGGGGCAAGTGTGTGGTTAGGAGACTGAGCTCCATTTCTTGGAGTAAGTACTGGGCCTTTTCTTCTTTTGCCATATTCTGTTTTTTTCTCCTCTTTTTTTTTTTTTTAAAGAAGGTATGGTTTCCCACTTTATTTTATTATTTTTTTTAAAGTTTATTTTTTGTGAGAGAGAGACAGCATCAGCAGGGGAGGGACAGAGAGTGAGGGAGAAAGAGAATTCCAAGCAGGCTCTGTTCTGTCAGCATGGAACCCAGATGCGGGGCTCAGTCCCATGAACTGTAAGATCATGACCTGAATGGTGAACAAAAGTGGCCACTTAATTGAGCCAGTTAGGTGCCCCTCTCCTGCTCATTTAGATGACAGTTTTTTTTTTCAGACTGTTATCTCTTAGCCCTTTATATTTTTGCAGGCTCCATTCCCAGTTAAAGCAAACCTGTTCATAATTACCTTCTTACCTCCTACCTTGAATTCCAGTTTATCTATGCGAAGATATCTGTTTTTCACAGTGACAGCAAACAGGAGATGTGTTGGGGAATTTTGATAGATATTGGGGTACAATGGCCTGGGTGCAGAGCAGAAAGCTTGGCTTCTAGCACCTCTTTGCTTCTTACTGCCTGTGTAACACCTAGACCACATTCACTGGGAGCTGGAGGCAATAACTAAGTTCATTTGCAAGCTGAAAATTCTGTATTTATGAGTTAGTTTCTTTTTTCCTGTCCTTTCTTTCTTGCCTGCCTTCCCCCAGTAGTGAAGTTGTTCCTTCTCTGGGACATCCCCTTTCAGGCCAAGCTTCGACTTTAGAAGGTCTGGATTTCAGGGTGGCATGTCACCTCCTTCAGCTTGGCCCATCAAATTCCTGATGCCAGTCTTTTCAAGGGATATGTGGTCCCAGGAAGTGTTTGCAGCCCTCATCTTACCTGGAAGGCCTGTGAGTGCTTCCAAACACTTAAAGGACCACAGAGTCATGCTGTATTTGTAGTGACGTTATGTGAAGTGTCCAGGCTATTGTGTCAGTTTTCCATCACTGAATTGTTGTGAGGAAGAGAGAGCAGGGATTATTTCCCCAGTTTGATATGTAAAGGGAAGCTGCAGAAGTCCTGAGCACAAAGAGCTTGTCTAATTGTGGAGAGGCGGTCTCTGTAATTGCCTGCCCAGTGCTGTGCTGCTTTTACAGCATCTGACCTGACAAGGGCCATCTGGATTATGCTGCAAACCTTCAGGGAGGGGAATTCAGTCCCCTGTCAGACAGCCTCTCTGGTAAGACATTTCTTCCCTAGACTGAGCCAAAACGCCTCTTCCCTGTCATTTCCACCTAAAACACTAGTCCTGTGCTCTGCCTGATCCTTTCTTGAGACAGTCCTCTTAAGACAGCCATCGGCCTTCTCACAGGGATACCAGGGTGCCAGGACCAGTGATAGACTTAACTAAAAGTTGTGTATGTGTTTTAACTGAATTTATTTATATCATTCTGTCTTCCAAAAGGAATTGTATGTGGCTAATGAAAAGTTCCATTTCACAGACATTGCTGACTGGTCATTGATCTTGATAAGCTTTTTTTTAGGCCTCCATGGGGAATGGGGATGTTATGAGAATGGGAAAGGGAAAAATAGACACAACATTGATTTATAACTTTGATTTTTTCTTCTTCAGATGGTTTCCAGCAAAGATCTGCCTTAAGTTGAGCATGATCAATTCTTTCCAAATTGTAAATAGTTTCAGGGTATCTTAGGCATGGTTTCTGGGAGAGAAGTTGGAATAATTTTCACTTCTTTCTCTTTATCTCTCCAGTCCTCTTTTGGAGGTAGTGGGGGTGGGCAGGAGACCGTATTTTCCCTTCTAACTCTAATCCTGTGACCGGATTTTCTGATTTCTTCCATTTTCAGATATTCAAATCTCATTTTCATTCCCAGAATCCAGGCACCTATCTCCTTATTTCTGCCCTTTATCTTCCTCATAGTACCTCCTCATGAAATGTCCATCAAAAGCCCTGGGCATCTCTTCCCAGGTCAACTTGGCATTTACCACCCTGGCTTCTTGCCTCTCATACCAAATGTTTTCTCTTACTTCCATCCAAGAATTCAGCCCATCCCAGTTCTCTAACTAGGCTCTTTCTGCTTGTGACAGTCCTTTCGCAGTGGAATTTCTACCCTAGGATCTTCCTGTGAGCCTTGGAATTTCAACAAAGGACAGTAGTCATTGAGTGAGAGTTATGGTGTACAAACAGTTCCCCATCCTTTTCCCCATCGAACTGCCTTAGATAAAGAAGAATTCTTGTTAGAGGTGGGAATGTGACATCTCATGGACTGGTTGGTCTGCTCTACCTTTCAGCATCCCAATCCCACTATGTCCTTCGTCCTGGAGGGTGATTTTAGCTTCTGATATCTTGGATCTGTAAACCAGTGTTTCCCAACTTTTTACACTTTTAGGAATTATCCTTTTCCTTCTTTCTTTGACATGGAGTGTGAGTGTGTAGGCCTTCCATATCCCCCAACTCCCTTCATGAGGAAAGTAAAGAGAGGGCAGAGATGCAGAGACAGTGGCTGCTGGCTGGCACATGGGCATGGGCTTGCATTTCCTACCATGGTCCATAAAATCAGCTCAGCTGGAAAGCTTAGACACACATACGCACACATACACACACACACACGTATGTGTGTCCAGCCTCTGAGGTGTCAGCTTTTTTCTCACTTTGCTCCTTCAGGCTAGGCTCCAACTGGTTCTACCAGGAATTCCCTCCTGCCCCACTGTGCACTTGTCATGTTGGACACACAGCCATCTCAGAGCAATGGAGCATGAGAGGAAGGAATGAGTGCCAGCTTTGGAGGCAAGGATGCCTGGGTCTAAAACCTGGCCATGCCCCTCACTAGGTCTTGTGACTGTCAGCCGGTTGGCACTTACCCTTAAGATTCACACTCCTGATCTGTAGAATGGAATGATTAATGTACATGCTTCAGAGCTGCTGGGAGGGTCGTGCTTGTGGAAGCCTCTATGCAGTTGGTTTATTTCCTCAGCCCCAGGCAGGGGGTGCCTTTAGGGCATGCCCCGCCTTGTTGTTTCTCTAGAACCCTGGTAATTCCTGGTTTCATGTAGAAACAAGTTAGTGAACAAAATTAGTGAACAAAATCAGTCAGTAACCACACACTGCTCAGTTCCTGCCTGCTGTGTGCTCTGGAACATAGGAAGGAAGTGGTTGGAGGAAGGGCCTGTTGCCTGCAGAGTGTGTCCTGGTCAGATGATAGGGCTGCCCTGGACTTAGTCCTTTTCAGAAAAGTCATGTGCTTGAGTGGCCAGTAGTTCTTAGTTCCCCACCCTCACTTTCCAGGGTCAGATACAGACATTAAAGGCTCTTTCAGGGTGCTCCCTCACCCCTTTCACAGGGCTACCACAAAATCCTGTGATTAAGTCCTTTACTCCTTAGGTCTGATGGTTCTTACCCCAAGGACAAGTCTGTCTTTGCTCTTCTACTCAGAACGAACAGCTCTCATTCCCCCACCTCGAAAGGAAAAAAAACAACAAAATGTTAGAAAAGAAACAACAGCTGGCCCTCTTCTGCTTTTGGCAGCAGGTGTTTCCTCTCTGGCTTCCTTTTTGGCATACTGGTTTTTGTTCTCACAGCCTTGCGCCCTGTGGCCTATTGCCTCCGACTTCTCCTTCCCGGAAGCTAGTGTTGAGCAGGTTGCTGAGAGCTGGCCCCAGACCCTTGGCCTTGGATTTGGTGAATGCACCTAAGGGGTGCCCGGCCTGCGTCAGCCGGGCTTTCCCCATCAACTCCAGGCCCAGGGGCTGGCAAGGGGAAGACTCCAAACGTCTCCACTGGAGGGGTTTGAAGGTGTGGGTGGGGTCGGGTATCAGACCCGGGGGATTGCGATTGGGAGTAGGGAAGGGCCCTGTGGTAACAGATGCCAACACAGAGCCTCCTGAAGTTCAGAACCTCAGAAAACTTGGGGTACTCAGCCATCAGGTTCAGAGGAAACCCAGTATAATTACTAAGAGTCGGGAGGAGGAGGCGGGCCTGGGAAGAAGGGGCCCCTGGCGAGTGAGGCGGCCGGTCCCTCCCCTCGGCCCTCCCCGTCCCGCCCTTCCCGGGGAAGGGCCACGTTGCTAACCGGGCGGGCGGGTCCGGCGCCTGTAGGAAGGGCCGGCTGGGAGGAAGGCGCCGGCATCCGCGGGAGCGCCTGGAACGCGCCGGGGCACCGGGCTTGTTCCCGCGCCCCGGGGCGGTCCAGGCTCACGGCCGGGAAGTTGGAAGGACCTGGTGAGTAGCGGCCTGAAACGTCGGCGTCCGTACGCTCTGAGGCTTGTCCCAGGGAGGGCATGAAGGTCCAGCTGACGGAGGCCCCGCGGGAGCGGAGAGGGCATTTCCAGGGGTTCAGGTCCCGACTTGAGAAGCTGCCCCTCTCCGAGCACTTCGTGTCTCCCGACAGCCCAGAGAGGCCGGGCTCCCTGCCCGGGATCCTCCTAGAAGACTTGGCCCGGTCTGCCCCGGTTCCGGCCGCGCACCCCTCCCTCGCCGGGAAGTCGAACTCCTTCTGCTCTCGGAATCCTGGGCCTCCAGCTGTTGGAGGGACGTCGGGCGGGCTGGCGGGAGGGAGGCGGTTGTGAAACTTGTCCTTAGGGCGCTGCGTGGGTGCGCGGCCAGAGACGGTAGGGTTGCTGCGGAGGGTTTGGGGAGCGGCAGTGGGAGGTGGCCTTTCCCCAAAACCCGCCCAGCGTCCTTTTCTCTAGTTACTAGGGTTCTTTCTCCTCAGCCTCCAGGAAGAATTGACACAATGTGAAACTACGTAAACTGGAAAGAAAACTTTTTCCTCCTGTTAGCTAACGTGTGTGGAGTTGGGGCCTATGGAGCAGAGGGGCCCTATGTTTATACTGAACGGTAAACTCCAGGGTGAGGCCCCACCGTGGCTAACCCTTGCTCTTGTGGCGGGTTTAATTACTCTTTGCTTTAGGTCATCCCCGCAAGAGTGATCCAGCTTTATTTTATGTCGTTAGTAATAGTTTTCAGACCAAGGAGCCTTTTTTCTCTTAGATGCTTACATACCCTGAGTTGGCCTCTCATTGTGAATCACCCCTGTCTGACCCCATTATTGGAGACCATTGAGCTCTCCTGGATTTCTGCTTCTGTATCCTTCTCTCAGAGTTAGTAAGCATTGTAGTTATGTTTAACCTCGATGGCATATGTGACAGGTTAAACCCATTTCCTGTTTGGTACATTGGGGAACTTGTCATTGTCCTTTTCATCACTAGAAACCGAGGAACGTGGAGAAGATCCAAATCAATTTTATCCGTTTTCAGATATGGGAACCAAGGCACAGGTGGGTCAAGTGACTTGTCCAAGGTTTCCCAGGCCCTCGTGCTTTTTGCTACACCAACATCATACATCCTTTTAGTGTTTTCTTTTTCAGGATGAATAACCTGCACCCCTTCCTCCTAGGTCTTCTTCTCTAAGCTCTTGAATTATTTAGTGTATCTTCTCTGACTTCTTTTCATTTCTTGTGAAATTATAGAGCCTTATACGTGATGCAGGAGTCTAGCAGAGGCCTCATAATGAACAAGAAAGTCAGTTAGGTCTCCATATTTGTGGTGTATTCTATCCTTTGGATTTTTTAGGCAGTCCTTTTTAGCATACTAAGCAAGACAAAGATGGGAAAGCCTGTCAACATTCTTTCAACTTCCATAGTTATCTTAATCTAAGTATGACTTCCCCATTATTGCTCACAAAGAGAAGTTGACTATCTGGTGTTCTGCTGTTTAAGAAATTTATTTGCCAGGGACGCCTGGGGAGCTCAGTTGGTTAAACGTCCAACTTCGGCTCAGGTCATGATCTCACAGTTCGTGGCTTCAGGCCCTGCATCGGGCTCAGTGCTGACAGCTCAGAGCCTGGAGCCTGCTTCAGATTCTGTGTCTCCCTCTCTCTTTGACCCTCCCCTGCTTGCGCTCTCTCTCTCTCTCTCTCTCTCTCTCTCTCTCTCTCTCTCTCGCTCTCTCTCAGAAATAAAACGTTAAAAATTTTAAAAAAAATTTTTTTTTGTTTGCCAGAGATCGGGGACTGGGTGCAGAATACCATAGAATCAGAGTGTTAGAAAGGGATCTCACAGCTTCCAGACAGTCCTTCAGTGGAAGAAATTGAGACCCACAGGGGTTAGTAGGACCTTCTCATAGTCTCCTGAGGGTTTTGGCTGAGGGTTTTATATACCCAAAATGCTCACTCCTCATCTTCCACCATAGTGCAGATGTCTTTGTATTTGGTGGTAGGGATAAGCTGTGTCATTTGGCTAAAGGAGTGTAAAAACTCTAGCAAATCAAAACTAGTTTTGAATTCTGTGCCTTTCAGGCAATGTCATTAATAACAGAACCTCAGGAACTTGGGTCAGGGTTAAGGACTATTGTTCTATTTTAGAAAAGGAAGGTTGTATTTTCCCAAAATGGTCACTCCATAAATATCCCATTCCACTTATTACAATTGGACTTTATTCTCTATCCAACAGTGATGGGATCTGTGGTTTTCTTCCTTTGAGTGTGCAGGCACTCAGGATTCCTTGTAGGCAAATGTCATTAATAAGGCAGAAGTGATCCAAGGCTGGATCATGAAAAGGATACAGCCTCACCTGGTTACTCTCTCTTTCTTGGAACACTCATCTTTGGAACCCAGCCATTAAGTTCAGAGGAAACCCAGGCCACATGAAGAGGCCACGTGGAGGTGCTGCAGCCAGCACTTCAGCTAACCATGCTAACGTCAACCTGCAGACATATGACAACCTTTAAGTGGGAGTCTAGCCCCCCAGATTTTTTAATCTTCCAGTTGAGGTCCCAGACATCTTGGAGTAGAGACAGGTCATCTCTCTGTCCTTCACTGTCCAAATTCCTGACCTGTTGAAACTGTGAGAGAGAGTAAATATGGCTATTGATTTAAGCCATTAAATGTATTTATTCAGGGGTGTCTGGGTGGCTCAGTCAGTTAAGTGTCCGACTTCGGCTCAGGTCATGATCTCACGACTCTATGGGCTCGAGCCCCGTGTTGGGCTCTGTGTTGACAGCTACCTCAGAGCCTGGAGCCTGCTTCAGATTCTGTATCTCCCTCACTCTGTGTCCCTCCCTTGCTCACACTCTCGTGCTCTCTCTCTCTCTCTCTCTCTCTCTCTCAGAAATAAATAAAACATTAAATAAAATGTTTTTATTCAACAATAGCTACCAATAAGGAAAGGAATATGAGTTGAGGCAGGCCCTTAGATTTTGGACTTGGGACAAGAGCACAGAGGACAGAAGGAACACTTGGCCGTGCTTATCAAGGCTATTTAGATTCTCTTTTACTCATTACTTCAGGTACTTCTTGCTATATGACAAATAATGTCAAAATTTTAAGGCTTAAAACAACAGAATCATTTTATTCCTATATTAGCTATGTGGTTCTTGCTCATGGTCTTTTATGCAGTTGAAGTCAGATGTGGCTAGGGCTAGGACCATCTGAAAGGCTTCCTCCCATATCTACCTAGTAGTTGATACTTGCTGTCAGCTAGAACTTTAGTTTGGGTTGTGAGCTGGAGTGTCGGTGTGGCTTGGGTTTCCTCTAACCATTGTGGCTGCATTCAAAGAGCAGACATTTCAAGAGCAACAGATGGAAACTGTATTGCCTTTCATGTATGAAAGTTTTGCAAATCATGTATGGTTCTTCCTCCATAGTCACAGATCAAACAGAGGGAACATAGACCCCACCTCTCCCACCTCTAGTAGAAGGAATGGCATTATATCTTTTGTAAGAAGAGCATGAGATTTGTGGTGATCATCTTTGGAAAATGTAATCCTTCACTCTTGTGCTGCTGGTTTGGTCTTCTTTCTCCCCAGTTTAGCTAATAATGCAAGCAGTCCTCCATCTAACCACTTGAACTTCATACATGTGCCAAGCATTGTAATAGGCTTAGAGGTCATAGAGACTTCTTCCTAAGGAGTAAGGTGAGAGACCTATAAGCACAGCCACAGATTCTATTACAGTGTGGAGGGGAGAAACAGAAGGTGTGGAGAGAATGTGGTGTGAGTGTAGTTGTGGGAAAGCCTGGCTGGCTCTGCCTGGGATGTTATGGATGTGTGCTTGCAGTGGGGCCATAGGTAATGTTTCAGGATGAAGAACAGGTGGAGCAAAGACTACAGCAGCATACAAGTGTACTCTTTGAGGGAAATAAGTGGCACCCTAAAGCCAGGTGTGGGGTTCATAGGGTTAGGGGTTGGAGGTGAGATTGAAAAAAGGATGTTTGAGTTAATTTATTGTGAAGGCCTTGCATGTCATAATGAATTTGAGTTTTATTCTGTGGGTAGGGGTAGCTTCTGATGGTTTTTGAGGCAAGTTAGTGTTGTGACCAGGTGTTCACTTTAAGAAGGATGCTCTGTTACTTTTTGGAAGGTTGCTTAGAGGGAAGTGAGATTAGCAATGGGTAGACTAGCTGAGAAGCTATATCAAGAGTTTGGGCTTAAAACAGTATTTCATAAGGAAAGAGGGTTCAATTTAAAGGGTCTGTGGGCTTGAAATGGAACTGGCAGTGAATGAGTGTCTCTTACATTTTTTAATTCTGAAATGCTTGAGCTGGATATGTTTCAGAATTCAGGATTTTTTTTGTGGATTTTAAAAAAGATGATATGCATTTATGATGTAGTATAAAATGTGGAACAGCATACCATAATCCAACATTTCTGTGGCAAAATGTATAAATAGCCTCACTAAATGGGATAAATAAATGCAATAGTCTTACATTAGATCACATCAGATTTCAACAAAGATTTTACTGCCACATGAGTGTAGAAAACTTCAATTTTTCAGTGCTTTTTGGGCTTGGGAATAGCAGTTAAGGAATTGTGGGTGAGTGACATCCACACAAAATTCACTTTTTAGGTCATTGGCAAATCTCTTGATGGTCAGAGATGCTAGCACAGCCTTGGCTCTGGTTGGGGAGCTGGTCCCATCCTTGAAAAGCTTGTAGCTGAGGGAACTTGACAGATCTTAAGAGGTTCCACTGATGTCAATGATTGTGAAGGGGTGGTAGACTTCATATTGTCTGACCAACCTTCCCTGGCAGAGACATGAGTCAGAACACACCAAGTGAAGGAGAAAAGGAAGATCAGACCAGTCATACAGGCATTTGCAAAGGCCCTGAGGCAAGCTTAGATGTTTGTAGCCCAGAAAAATGTAGTAGAGTGGAGTAAAGAGAGCCAGCCAGCTAGAGAGGGAACAGAGGAATAACTGGCTAGCATTTATGTCACAGCTGGGCACTGTTCTAAATACTTGATGCAGATTTGTTTATCTCACCCAGTCCTTATGGCAACCCAGTGATTGATTTCCGTCTTATTATTACTATTTCCATCTTAGGGATAAGAAGATTGAGTTTTAGAGATGTGAAAAAACATGGAGTGGTGCCACACATTGCCCTGAGCTGTTTGGCTTGCCCTTGTTACTCCTGATGGAAGGACTGAGAGCAGCACTTCCTGGATGAGTGTGTGGGCTTGCTGGCTAAAGGCTGGGCTGGCCTTTGGGGCTTTTTCAACCCTCAGGCCCAGCCAGCTGCTGGTGAGTGCAGGTGCTTGTGTATACACACACCGTTCATTAACTTCCATATAGAGCAGAGGATCCTGTCCTGGTGAGTATGTTGGGGAAGCAGTAGGAAACTGCTCTGGGACTCTGGATGAGTGTGTAGAGAAGCAGTGGTTCCTGGGAATAGGAGTATTGTGTTCTCTTTTGGAAAGAGGAACAAATTCTATTTCACAATTTAGAAAAAATGGTCATGGTCTGTGAACTAAGGCCTAAGTGCTAAGATAGAGCCCTGGACTGGGGTGGGACAGCTGTTTTCTGTGGGCTCTCCAGCCACTCTTAATGTTTATAGATTTGGTAAGAATCCAGTCCTCTGAGGGACTGTGAAAACTGCTTTGATCTGTAAGGCTTAGAAGGATAGGTGAGGGGAGACCTCTGGAAGTGGATGTGGGCCACCTAATTCCCAATGTCTGGAGAAGAGTGAAGACTTTTACATGTCATCTGCAGGGTTTTGAGGATGGCATCCCTTGGGGTTTTGCCACCAGTCCAAGAGCTTGCTGGTCTGAGGTGGCTCATGGATAAGTCAGAGATGGGTCTGCTCTTCCAGCCTTGAGGCAGCATTTCAAGTGATGGAATTCAGTCCCTTTTCCTTCCTCCATTACTTTATCTAAAAACTTTTCCTGCCCGATCAGTTAGGAGGCAGGAATTTGGGAGATAGGGAATCCTGGCCATGAGATTGGAGGGAAAGTTCCAACATGGACTGCATTGGAAGGAGCAGCGAAGAAGAAACTGGAAATCTGTGGTCTCTCTCTTCGAGGAAACCCTGATTTGTATATGAGCATGACAACATGTACAATAAAACGGAAATGGACCGTGCTCTGAGAAGACTGGTGCTCTGGAGTTGTGGGGATGGGTGGTTTCTCAGAGCACAGCATGCGGTGGTGGTGCTGGCAGGGGCTGGGGTAGTCCCCCCAGGAGGAAAACAGAATCTAGGTTCCTTTAGAGACCTTTCAGGATCAATACTTTGGTCCTTTAACAGTACACCTGCCTGCTTAAGAGCCCAGAAGTGCAGAAATGAGATCTGGAATCCGAGATTTTGATAGCTGTGAGGCAGAGGGTAACTGGCAGAGCAGTAGGGCACAAGAGGGCACATACCTGAAGCTTTAGAGTGTGAAGGGTATAGACCACAAGTGGGAAGGCTAGGGACAGAGTTGCATGGTCCATAATAGCAGCTGTCTGGGAATTAGAGGGTGTGGTAGATTCTTTCAAATAGTGGGTTCTGGTAGAGTGAGAGGGTTGGTGGAACCGTGCTTTTTCTTGTAAGATGCGTGTCCCAGTCCCTTTCCAGAGCCTGGCAGACAGCAGGTGTACGATGCATGTCATTGAATGACTACGGAGTTAAGGACAAAGGGATTATTTCAGTTGCCCCTACTGATGTGCCTAACTTGGGCCATATTGGACAAAGCTAGTCAGACCTGTGGGCCATGTCCTCATAACGATTTTAAGAAACTTCATTTGGAAATAATTTCAAACTTAAAAAAAGGTGCAAGAATTAAAATGGTATAAGGCCACTCTTAGTCCCTTTACTGAGATTGACCTACTAGCATTTTGATGCATTTGGGCGTGTTCTCTCTCTCTCTCTCTCTCTCTCTCTCTCTCTCTCTCTGTATGGGATATTTTTGTTGTGAACCATTTGAGAAGTTGAATCTATCTTGTCTCTCTACTCCTAATTACTTCAGTCTAAATTACCTAAGAATTGGGGTATTATTTTCCATAAGCACAGTATGGCTATCAATCTGTCAACACTGATACTTTAACTGTCTATATTCCAATTTTGTCATTTAACCCAATAATCTATCTATTTTTTTTTTTTTTTAAAGAAAGGGGTTCCTGGGTGGCTCAGTCAGTTAAGTGTCTGACTCTGCTCAAGTCGTTATCTCGCAGTTTGTGAGTTCTAGCCCCACACAGGGCTCTGTGCTGACAGCTCAAGAGCCTGGAGCCTGCTTCGGATTCTGTGTCTCTTTCTCTCTGCCTCTCCCCTGCTCATGCTCTGTCTCTCTTTGTCTGTCAATAATAAATAAACATTAAAAAACTTTAAAAATCTTTAAAGAATAAAGAAAATGTTTTATTGAGATATAAATGACATAGAGTAGGGGCACCTGGGTGGCTTAGTTGGTTAAGCGTCCGACTTTCGCTTAGGTCATGATCTCACGGTTCGTGGGTTCGAGCCCCACGTCGGGCTCTGTGCTGACTGCCAGCTCAGAGCCTGGAGCCTGTTTCAGAGTCTGTGGCTCCCTCTCTCTCTGACCCTCCCCTACTCATGCTGTCTCTCTCCTAGAAATAAATAAAACATTAAAAAAAAAAATTAAAAATAAATAAATAAATAAATGACATAGAGTAACTACATCCATGCCTCCAAAGTTTCCTATTGTTCCTTTGTGATCCCTCCCCTCAGTGTCCTCACTGCCTCCATGCCTAGGCAACCACTGATCTGCTTTCTGCCACTACAGATTATATTTTCTTGAGATTTATATAAGTGGAATCAATGTATGTGCTCTTTTTTTTGGGTCATTCACATATCACATAGTTATCACATATCACTACTGATACACACAACACATTCATGTGTTAACATTAACATTCATGTGTTATGTGTATCAGTAGTTTATTCCTTCTTATTATTGCATATTATTGCATTTTTCAGGTAAGCCACAATTTATTTATCCATATTCTTCTGCTGATGAGCCTTTGGGGTTCACCCAGTTTTTGGTGATTATGAATAAAGCTGCATAAACATTCCAGATAATTTCTGTATGGACATGTGTTTTTATTTCTCTTGACTCTATGTCTAAGAGTGGACTTGGTGGTATGGTTACTCTTCTGTTTAGTATTTTAACAAACTGCCAGAATGCTATAAAAGGACATTAGTTCCATACCTCACACCATATTCAAAAATTAACTCAAAATGAACCATAAACCTAAATGTAAAATCTAAAACTATAAAACCTAAAAAAGAAAACATAGGGAAAGATACCTGTGGTTTGTGCAAAGATTTCTTAGATACAATGCCAATAGCATAATCCACAAAAGATAAAAACCCTTGATAACTAAGAATCATTAAAGTTAAGAACTTGTGGGATTTTTTTTAAATGTTTTATTTATTTCTGAGAGAGAGAGAGAGATAGCGTGAGGAGGGGAGGGGCAGAAAGAGAGGGAGACACAGAATCCGAAACAGGCTCCAGGCTCTGAGCTGTCAGCACAGAGCCAGATGCGGGGCTGGAACCCATGAACCCAGAGATCATGACCTAAACTGAAGTCGGACGCTCAACTGACTGAGCCACCCAGGTGCCCTGAACTTGTGTTTTTCAGCTGACAGTAGAGATTAGGACAAGGGTTTGAATTTTTGTGTCTAATGGGTGAGAAATTCTTGGTATAATTTAATTTGCATTTTTCTTGTTATAAGTGAACTTGAATATGTTTTCGTATGTGTAAGGACCATTTCAGTATCTTTTTGTGAGTTGCCCTTGTCTAAAGACAAAGAGTTTTGACTTTTTACCTCAGTTTAAAAGTTCTTTGTGTCTTCAGGGTATTGGGTTTTTATTTGTATGTATACTGCAAATATTCTTCTCCAGTTTGTCTTTTGACTTGGTTAATGGTGTTTTTATTATGCAGAAATGTTTTATTTATTACTACATCCTGATTTCGAATCATACTTTCCCTGTACCCAGGTTATAAAGGAATTGACCCTTATTTTCTTCTAGCACTTGTATAGTTCTATTTTTAATATTTATATCTCTAATCCATTTGGAAGTTATTATTTTGCACAGATGTAATTTTATTTTTCCAAGTAGCTACAGAGTGTTATAACACTCTTAATAAGACATTTTTTTTGGCTTAGTAATTTTATTTTTTTTATTTTTTATTTTATTTTACAAATAGTTTATTGTCAAGTTGGTTTCCATACAACACCCAGTGCTCATCCCCACAAGTACCCTCCTCCATACCCATCACCACCCCCCTCATCAGTCCTCAGTTTGTTCTGGACATTCAAGAGTCTTATGGTTTGCCTCTCTCCCCCTCCCCCACTGTTTCCCCCCTTCTTCTCCCTCACAGTCCTCCATTAAGTTCCTCCTAATCCTCCTATACGTGCAAACATATGGTATTTGTCTCTCTCTGCCCATTTCACTCAGTATAACACCCTCAAGGTCCATCCATGTTGCTACACATTGGCCTAGTAATTTTATTTTATTATTATTATTATTATTTTTTTTTACAAATAGTTTATTGTCAAGTTGGTTTCCATACAACACCCAGTGCTCATCCCCACAAGTGCCCTCCTCCATGCCCATCTCCCCCCTCCCCCCCAACACCCATCAGTCCTTAGTTTGTTCTCAGCATTCAAGAGTCTTTCATGGTTTGCCTCTCTCCCTCTCCCCCACCATTTTCCCCTTCGTCTCCCCCATGATCCTCCGTTAAGTTCTTCCTAATCCTCCTATATGTGCAAACATATGGTATTTGTCCTTCTCTGCCTGACTTATTTCGCTCAGCATAACACCCTCAAGGTTCATCCATGTTGCTACACATGGCCAGATTTCATTCTTTCTCATTGCCGTGTAGTGTCCCAGTAATTTTAAATATCACCTGCATCATATATTAGGTTTCCACATGTTTTGGGGTCTATTTCTGTAGTTTAAATTGTATTCCTTTGGATAATCTATTTACCTACTAGAATCACATAGTTTTAATTATAGAAGCTTTGTAATATGTAATATTTTAATGGCTGGTAGGGCTAATCCCTCTTTATACCTCATTTTCATTATTTTCTAGATGACCTTGTTATGTTTACTTTTTTTCATGTGAAGTTTAGTGTCAGTTTGGCTCCTAGAAAATATATTTTTACTGAGATTTTTGATGATGTTGAGGTGTCATAACTAAGAACAAGGAATATTTAAATCCTCTTGTGTCATTCAGGACCTATCATCTTGTTCATGTAGGTTTTGAATATTTCTTAAGTTTATTCTTGATTAGTTTATTATTTTCATGGCTATTGTAAATAGAGTTTTCTCATCCATTGTTTCTTCTAATGAGTTATTATTTGTGGATCTGAAGTTTTGGTTTTTGCATGTTTATTTTTATACCCTGATATTTTGCTCAGTTCTTCAGTTGTTTGGGGTGGTTTTATCATTCATTTTCTTACAGTTTTCCAGGCATATTCTTACAGTGTCAATAAATAGAAATAGTCATGCTTCTTTTTCCACCTTTGCCTTTTTCTTCTGTAGCCCATTCACACTGGCTGATTCCTCTAATGTTAGTCATATATATAGGGTGTTGACTCTAGTCCATAGGTGTGATATTAGAGTTTTCAAATCAGTAATCTTTGAGCATTTTGATTTGAGGAATGAGAGGCAGATGGTCTCACCTCTACCCCTGCCCCTAAACTCTGGAAGATGGAAGATGCCAGGTATTGAAGGGAGAGTGGCGTTCCCTTGGTTCCTCTTTTACAACATCACTCTCTACTTTCCCTTCAAACCATATTGCTTTTCTGAGGACTCCTTTTGGAGTGAGGAGAGTATGTTGTCCTGTCCCATTCATCCCAGGTTAGGAGATGGCAGCTCTTTTCTAAGAGAGCTCAGGGGTCCACCTCCTGGCCTCCCTCCTCTCCCATCCCCCATTCTTCCCCCTAGGACAGCCCCATGCGTTTGTGATGAAGGTTGGTTTTCTCTGTCTTCTCAGGTGCATGGCTGCTTCCTCTGAATCCCGAGGCCCAGAAAAAGCATCCCTAGAGCTGTGGAAGTGAACTAGGCAAGCCAAGGGCAGCCTTGAGCCCCACCCTTGCCTGCCACCCCCTCGGGGGCCAGGATGCTGAAGAAGCAGTCTGCAGGGCTTGTGCTGTGGGGCGCCATCCTCTTTGTGGCCTGGAATGCCCTGCTGCTGCTTTTCTTCTGGACACGCCCAGCGCCTGGCAGGCTGCCTTCTGACAGTTCTCTGGATGATGACCCCGCCAGCCTCACCCGGGAGGTGATCCGCCTGGCCGAGGATGCGCAGGTGGAGTTGGAGCGGCAGAGGGGGCTGCTGCAGCAGATCAGGGAGCATCATGTTCGGTGGAGCCAGAGGTGGAGGGTGCCCACTGCTGCCCCACCCGTCCCACCACGTGTGCCTGTATCCTCACCACCAGCCGTGATCCCTATCTTGGTCATCGCCTGTGACCGTAGCACTGTCCGGCGCTGCCTAGACAAGCTGCTGCATTACCGGCCCTCAGCTGAGCACTTCCCCATAATTGTCAGCCAGGACTGCGGGCACGAGGAGACAGCCCAGGTCATAGCCTCCTATGGCAGTGCTGTCACACATATCCGGCAGCCCGACCTGAGCAACATTGCTGTGCCCCCTGACCACCGCAAGTTCCAGGGCTACTACAAGATTGCACGGCACTACCGCTGGGCACTGGGACAGGTCTTCCATAGGTTCAAGTTCCCAGCGGCTGTGGTGGTGGAGGATGACCTGGAGGTGGCACCGGACTTCTTCGAGTACTTCCAGGCCACCTACCCGCTGCTGAGGGCCGACCCCTCCCTCTGGTGTGTGTCTGCCTGGAATGACAATGGCAAGGAACAGATGGTGGACTCGAGCAAGCCAGAGCTGCTCTACCGCACAGACTTCTTTCCTGGCCTGGGCTGGCTGCTCTTGGCTGAGCTCTGGGCTGAGCTGGAGCCCAAGTGGCCCAGGGCCTTCTGGGACGACTGGATGCGCAGGCCTGAGCAGCGGCAGGGCCGGGCCTGCGTGCGACCTGAAATCTCCAGAACGATGACCTTTGGCCGCAAGGGTGTGAGCCACGGACAGTTCTTTGACCAGCACCTCAAGTTCATCAAGCTGAACCAGCACTTCGTGCCCTTCACCCAGCTGGACCTGTCATATCTGCGGCAGGAGACCTATGACCGAGATTTCCTTGCCCGTGTCTATGGGGCTCCCCTGCTGCAGGTGGAGAAAGTGAGGACCAGTGAGCAGAATGAACTAGGGGAGGTGCGGGTGCAGTACACGGGCAGGGACAGCTTCAAGGCCTTTGCCAAGGCCCTGGGCGTCATGGATGACCTCAAGTCTGGTGTCCCTAGGGCTGGCTACCGGGGCATCGTCAGCTTCCTGTTCCGGGGCCGCCGTGTCCACTTGGCCCCCCCACAGACCTGGGATGGCTATGATCCTAGCTGGAATTAGTGGTGCCTGTCTGTCCCTCCTGGGCTCCTTCCTTCCCATATCATGGGTTGAGATGGGACTGTGTCCTTGGACTCCATTGTCCTCTCTGTGTATCTCTCTTGGGTACATTTATCTTTTTTTTTTTTCTTTCTTTTTTTGAATTGCATTCAAGAGCACAGAGGATAAGATGAGGGTTTTCTCCCATTCTCAAGAAGGTTAAATCAGGGGAAATTTCCTGGGGTATGTTGGGCGTATTAAGCAAGAAACCACTGTGTGGTAGGGAAACACTTGGGCGTGTTGGAGACAGACTTCCATGTTCCAGGTTTTCTCCTAGAGCATCTGCAGAGAGGTCAGCAACTTCAGCTCTCTTGACCAGCTCTCTTTCCCCTGTCCCGGGTCTTCCAGCCAGGGTGTGAGCTCACCTCCTATACCTGCTCCCCACCCCTACTGTCCCCCAATTTGAGGGGTTGCTGGGTTATTTGAAAAGGGGACTTATCTGTGGCCAAAGTGAGACTAACCAAAGGGGTTTCATCATCAAAGTCTGGATGGAGCTGTTAGGCTTTCAGGGTTTACTGCTACCTGTTCTTACTTCTCTTCTACCCTTCTTCTTATCCCTGACCTCCTCTCTGCTCTTCTCTCCTTGCAGCTTAGCAGTTTGTGATTCTAATTTGAGAACATGAAAGGAGAAAGCAAGACTTCTCAGTTCATCTGCAGAAGTTGGGAGAAAGGTGGTAGGGGAAGCCTTGGTGTGCTGGGACATACCTCCCTCATCTTGCCTCAAAGAAACAGACTCTGGTCCTGGTCTTTTTAAAAATTGATCCCTTGTTGCTCTAGGAGGTTTCATGCCGGCTTTGTGGAAGAGACATTAGCTACTTGTGTCCTTTCCTCCTGGGGTTTGGTGCACAGGCTCCTCCCTAAAGGTGGTGGCTTCTGGTGGCCTTCCCAGGGTGAGGTAGAACAGCCAAGACAGATGGCTCCTGCTTCCTCCCCCGTCCCCGGAGCATTCCCTTGTCTGATCAGATTAGGATGAGGATGGCAGGTTGGAGAGCAATGTGTGTGTTTTTGCCTCTGGCCTGACCTCAGTTCTTGGAAGAAAGTTGAAGCTACAGAATTATTTTCAAAAATAAAGGCTGAATTGTCCAAAAAAACCTGTGTATGTGTGTTTATGTGTCCTAGAACAGGAGGAGGGGGTGGAGAGGTGAAGACTAGAAGGAGGAAAAAGAAGGGAAAACAGGGACTGAGGGAGGGGCTGGTTGGGCAAGAGGAAGTGGATCAGCTAAAGGAAGGAAAGCAGATGACTGGACAACAAGAGCTGTGGGAGGGCTGGGTGTGAAAGAAAGGCCAGGCATGGAGGTGGAGAGGGTCTGAGGCTACCGTCCCCTTGCTGCTAATATCTGGATTGGGCTGTGAACCTTTGGTGGTTTTGGGCTTGCTGTCAGCCTGAAGGCCTGGCTTGAGAGAACGCTGGCAGTCCCTGACGGTGGGTGCTGTGTGCTGGGTACCCCTCTGGTAGCATGCATTTGCCGGGCATCCTCCTGGCCCTGAACTCTAGATCACAGAGCTGATACCAGGTAAGCTCTGACAGTGGCACTCAAGAGTCCTGACCATGACCCCAGTGAAAATGTCTTTTACTGCCACCTCCAACACACATGTATCACTAACTGGTAAACGTTTCCTGAAACTTATGCGTAATACATTCTGAGAGTTTCTGTTCTCCAGTATTTTTGTTAATTACTCATTAGTGAGTTTGAAAACCTGAGTAGGTGACTTTGCTAACAGATACCATTCTGGAGCTTCACATGTGAGCTGTGGAGTGAGTAGGGTCACCTGGGCACAAAGAGAGCAACTCCAGCCTGGTCTTTCCTAAGACCAGGAGTGTGCTATGGGAACCAGGGTCAGACATTCATTTGAAACTTTCAGATGTTTGTAGAACTAGTTTTATCCTACCATGTGCTCCTAGATAGATTATTTAACCCTGTTTTGGGGTAGAGAGCTGCTCATTATCCATGATTTGCAGATAGGAAAAGAGGACCAGTGCAGCACCGGATCCTGCCTGACACAGCATGTTGGCTGTCAAACTCCATGTTCTTAGCACTAAATGTATTAAACAGTTACTCACCAAGCAGCTTGTTCTGATCGCTCTGTGATTAATATCAAGTCATTTAATCCTCAAAGCAATTATGGGTGGGAAGAACTCCTGTTTTAGAGGTGATGAAATGGGCACATAGAGATTCCCTTGCTCCAAGTCACCCAACTGGTTGGGGTGGAGTGGTGGATTTGACTGGGGCCTATGCTGTTAACTATCACCTAATACTAGACTGTTCCCTTTCCTTCCTTTACTGCCTTCCTCTAAGCATGTCTCCTCAGGCTCCATTGTACTCTAGTCTCAAGTCCCACAGTGGTAGATGGGGCTGGACTTCTGGCCAAGCAGCACAGTCTGCCTGGGCTGGTAGCACGAGCAGTGGAGCCTTCTGGGAGAGACTGTAGATGAGATGCCACTCTTGAAGATACAGGCTGATTTCTCAGGTTTCTCCTGAAGCAAGGAGAACTTTCAGGGGTCCGTGGTCCTGTTCCTCTTTTAGTCATCTTCAGGAGTGATTAATGTGTGCAGGGCTGCTATCCATTAAGAATCATGATCCTCCTAGAGTACCTGGGTGGCTCAGTTGGTTAAGTGTCTGAGTTTGGCTCAGGTCATGATCTCATAGTTCATGAGTTTGAGCCTCACATCGGGCTCTGCACTGACCATGAGGAGCCTGCTTGGGATTCTCTGTCTGTCTGTCTGTCTCTCTCTCCCTCTCTCCCCCTCTCTCTGCTCCTCCACTACTCATGCTTTCTCTCTCTCAAAATAAATAAACTTAATAAAAAAGAACCATAATCTTCCTGGGGATGTTACCAAATACAAAATACCATGTATTAAATGTTTCAGGATTAACCTTGAATTCAGAGATTTAAAGGTAATTCCAAAGAGTTCACCCAGCTCATTGCAGCTCCCTTGTCAGGTGGGCCCTCACTGAAACACCCGGTAGCCGACTGGCACGGCCAGTGCAGGCTATGCAGGTGGGGGTCTGCCTGAGTGGCATCGTCTCAGCTGCCTATAGAAGTCCTTACAGGGATGCGGTGTGTGTATAGGCCCAGCAGCTGCTTGGACCAAGCCACCACTGCTCTGCCTTGGCATTTCTGCTTCTGCCTGTGACCTATAGTCCTTCCTCCACTTCATGTTATCCTCCTGCTCCTGGTACCTGAAAACCAGCTTCTGCCTTCTCTCCATGAGTCTCCCCTCTACCAGTCTCTTGGACTTTGCTGTTTTTAAATAACATGTTCAGTCAAGAAAATTGTAAAGATCTAATTGGCCTTATTGACTGATTCATGATCAGGCAGCATCCTGTCTAGCAAGTAGAAAGTTCTTAAAGGGCTACAGAGAGGGAAGGTTTTCTTAAGGGCAGGACAAGGAAGTCATAAAAAAAAAAAAATTGGAGGGGGGGCAAGGTCACCTTCCTTTGAGGAATAAATGGTCTTATTATTTGGATTATCTCATCAGTGCTGATCAGGAAATTCCAAACTGGTTAAGATTACATTGATGGGGAAGATGGAAACTGCAGTTAGGTTTGGTATTAAGCCCTGTTTGGTCACATGAGATTAGCACAAGTGACTCCGCTTTGGATCTATTGTTTACTTTTAACAGCCTTCTCTCTTTTCTGGGTCATCCTGGTAGAATCTCACTTGTGGGGTGAGTCCCCTTCAGTGTAGATAAATGGGTGGTCTCTGACCATGGTCTCCCTGGGTTTTCAACTGACCCACCCAGGTGTGTTTCAGAATCCTGCCAGAGCTGAGGGGCAAGGGCTAGGAGTGGGTCATGGGGACCAGGGCACAGTAGAGGACTTAAGAGTGGGAGCTGAGGCTGGGGTCCTGGTTGGGCTGGGAGAGTCTGTACTTAATGTTAGATACAATGCCCTTTTAAAATGAAAGGTACAGGGACGCCTGGGTGGCTCAGTCAGTTAAGCGTCTGACTTTGGGCTCAGGTCATGGTCACATGGCTCATGGGTTCGAGCCCCGTGTCAGGCTCTATGCTGACAGCTAGCTCAGAGCCTGGAGCCTTCTTCAGATTCTGTGTCTCCCTCTCTCTCTGACTCTCCCTGCTCACACTGTCTCTCTCTCTCTCTCAGAAATAAATAAAACATTTAAAAAATTTTAATTAAAAAAAGAAAGCTATAATTTACTTTTTTTCTAATTATAAAAGCAATACATGTTCATTTCAGAAAATTAGAAAGCAGATAGTAATAAAAACATTCACACTTCCACATTCCCCCTCACCTTTGTTTATATGTACCAGGTTTATTTCTTGCATAAATAAATAAGTGAATAAATAAAAACACTTACTGATCAATAAAACCCATAGAAGTACAGAAATATTAATTGAGCTTTATATGAGTTAAATACATATATACCCTATATATTATTTCATAGCCATGTCAAATATTTACCTTCACCATAATTTTAATAATTTCCCCCTTTTCTTAATCTTTACAAATGCTGGATTTCAGGCTTCATGCCAGGATTTCTGTAGGGGTCAGTGGTTTGCCTCCAGTGGGGCCCTTGAACCTCCATCTGTTCTCCTATCCACCCTCTGTTTAACCTGGGCAAGTCACAGAGAATTTAAACTTGGAGCAGAGGTGAGGAAAGGAGCACCACATCTTTTGTTCTGAGGCAGGAAGAGCAGGCCTGGTGGTTTGGTCCTATCATGTGAAGGATGCGAGCTGGACCAGTCATCTGCCCTGCCAGAGCCTCTTCCTGTGAAAGCAATGTGCCTCCCTTTGGGGTGGTTGTGGAGATTAATATGTGTGAAAGCAACAGTCCAAATCCTAGAGAAATCTCTGTCTCTGGTGCTCTCTTTGATCCTACCTTATTCTCCCTCCATATGCATCTGGAGGAAGCAGAGTGATATCGGTATAACTGTTGAGACGAAGCAGTCTCAGCAATCCTGACTCTGTTACTGTCTCCCACTGTCCCTTCAACTTATTTGAAATCTGGCTCTTCATTCTAAAGTGATAAGACAGTATGTTGAATTTGATTTAGCTGCTTGCAGCAGAAAAGTCTAACCACAGTGCCTTACCTAAGTGAGAGCTAGGTGGTGTAAGGCTGAATGGCACATCCCATGTCTTCTATCTCTCTGTCTCACTCCTTAGCATGATGCTTCCATCCTAGATGTTACTCAGGCTACTGGAGCTCTAGCCATCATGCTTACATTTTAGGCAGGAAGAAAGAGGAAGGAAGAAGGGCAAAAGGTGAATTCTTGTTGCAGTGTTCCAGGAAGCCAGCAAACAGCCTGATTATAGTTCCCAGGCCAAAAGTGGATCACACAGACATACCAGTCTACTGAAAGAAGTAACTATTCAGCAGAATCAAATTATAATTCCTCTAACTAAGGATTAAGGCAGTGACTGTGTGGGAAATTTCAGGGCTTCTGGCACACCCTGGATCTGGAATACTGAACTTGTGACGGTGACAGGATTTGAGAGGGCAGGCTGATGGGGAGATTTTGAGGAGTTAATTAGGAGCTTTGACCTGGAGAGGAGCATACTTTAAGCCTCCTAGGGCCCTAATCCTAGTGGATTGTGTGAAAAGCATGGCCAGTGTGCTTAAGGGGACTAGGCTTTCCCAGGGTCACACATGACATTTGAAATTCTTAAAGGGCACTTAGCCCCAGAAATCCTTATTGACAAGGGAGATTATTTTTCCTTAGTGTTTTTGAGAGTGTATACCTCTGAACCTTCCTGGATGCTCTGCCTGCTGGTTGCACTGTCATGGGAGACCCTCCAGGAAAAGTCGGGGCCTAGCACCTTCTGACTGATCCCCATTCTTTGTTATTATTCCTATTGCTCTTTCTTTCTAAGGGAAGGGGAAGGGACTTACATTCTTGTAACCATTGACTAAGCCATATTCCCAAGGCTCTGTGTGTCTCCAGAGATGTCCTGTACACCTGTATTAAAAGTAGAGGACCTTTAGGGGCGCCTGAGTGGCTCAATCAGTTAAGTGTCTGACTTCAGCTCAGGTCATGATACCACAGTTTGTGGGTTCGAGCCCTGCGTTGGGCTCTGTGCTGACAGCCAGCTCAGAGCCTGGAGCCTGTTTCAGATTCTGTGTCTCCCTCTCTCTCTGACCCTCCCCTGCTCACGCTGTCTCTCTCTCAGAAATAAATAAAACATTAAAATAAAATTAAAAGTAGAGGACGTTTATCTGATAGGGTATCAGTCTGGCAGCTGGAAAAAGACCCAACATGATTTTGGCCTAAGTAAGATGGTCTATTCCTCATTTGCTCAAAAATCCAAGTGGGTAGTGTTTCTAGGCTACTACAGCATATCCACACCCACCAGAGACTCAGTCTTTCATGTGTCATCCTACTGTCTTCAACATAGAATCCCGGCTCCCAAAGATGGTGCCCTGGTTCCAGTCAGGAAGGAGGAAAAGAGAAGAAGACGAGCCTCTTTTTTTTTGTTTGTTTAGAATGAAACCCAGAATCTGTACATATGACCTTCCCTCATCTCCCATGCACAAGAACTTGTTCTAGTTCCCCAATTTTCAGGAGAGACTAAGGAAACAGTGTCAGCCATAAGTTCAGTTAAAAATTATTAATTAATTAATTAATTTGTAGTGCAAGTAGGAGAGGGGCAGGAGGAGAGAGGGAGAGACAGAGAGAGAGAATCCCAAGCAAGTTCCAAGCTGTCAGCACAGAGCCCAATGCAGGGCATGATCCCATGAACTATGAGATCATGATCTGAGCCGAAACCAAGAGTCAGACACTTACCTGGCTGAGCCACCCAGGCGGCCCTAAAACTTGTCTTACCATGTAAGATGGATCAGCCATTGCTGGGTATAAGCAATACAGTGAAATCTGTCAAACACCCCTCCTGTAAAGTTTGCTTATTTTTTTGAAAGTTTCTACCTAGAAAAAAAGAGAAGCCCCTCAGCCCCAAACGGAGTAGGTGAGTGGTGAACAGGCCTCACTGGAGCCCTCAATGCCTTCCCAGAGGAGAACAATAGGAACAGCACACTTTTGTACCAGTCAGCTCAGCCCCCATGAAGCCATGTGTTGCGGATGAAATGACACAAAGGACAAGACACACACAAAAGACAGACACAGACACAACTCCGGCCAGAGGAACAATTCTATGCAAGCCCCTCTTGCAGTTTATTTTATACCCAGTAACTGGATACAAACTGAATTCTACAAGATTCATTCCTTTACCAATTAAGGGCAAGTAGCCAAACACATTCCAAGGACAGGGGAGCAAAGGGAGGAAGCGACCACAACATGTTTACTAAGAGGCCTGCTCACAGTTCCAGCCTCCTCCTTATTTCTAAGGAGGGCATGTTCCCTCGTTTGCGAGCAGACCATTAAACTTGGATATTGTGTGCAGGCCTCCTGGCAGAGCATCCTGTTTGCAGGCATGCTTTGCCCAGGCAGGGAGCCCCGTGTACAGGCACATCCCCGCGTCCCTAACCATGCTTTCTTGTGGTCACTGTCGGGCTCCCACACCATGTGACAGGAGTGAGGTCAGATCATGAAAAAAGACCCAGCTTCTGCCTGGTATGCTGGACTGTCCAAGCTTGGAGCCTTGAGCTATATAGACCTGCCACATAAGAAATCTAATGACTCTGGGGGCTCCTGGGTGGCTCAGTCTAGTTTCCGACTTTGGCTCAGGTCATGATATCACGGTTGGTGGGTTGGAACCCGGCATCAGGCTCTGTGCTGACAGTTAGCTCAGAGCCTGGAGCCTGTTTCAGATTCTGTACCTCCCTCTCTGACCCTCCCCTGCTCATGCTCTCTCTCTCTCTCTCTCTCTCTCAGAAATAAATAAAACATTAAAAAAAAGAAAGAAAGAAAGAAATCTAATGACCCTGAAACTGCCTTGCCGGAGAGGCATAGCCATGTGAGTGAACTATCTTATATACCCAGCTGGAAGCCTGTAGATGTTTGCAGCCCTGACCAACATCTGAGTGTAGCTGCATGGGAAACCCAAATCAACAACTAACCAGCCAAGCCCTTTCTGAATTTATGACCCACAAACAGCAAAATCAAATGGTTGTTTTATGATGCTAGGTTTTGGGTAATCTGTTAAGAGACAGTATTACCCAGTATTCTCAAGTATTATGAAATGTTAGAAGATTTTATGTAATCAGAAGAGAATGTTTAAACAAATATTTTGAGAATAAGATTTTTAAAGCATTTACTCATCAATACTAAGAGTGAGAGTATCATTATCAAAGAGACTGGTTCTACTATTTAGGTAGAAGTGGTCTTTGAATTAATAAATGTGAATCTTTTTTTTTCCTCCCAAAACTTTTCTCAATTTCATATTCAAGATATTCCCCAAAGTTTTATTATGAAAATTCTCAAACCCATAGAGAAGTTGAAAGGTGAGTACCAAGCAGACTCACATAGATGATAGGACAATTAATATTTTGTCATATGACAAATGTATATATTTTCTGTACCAGTTGACAGAAAGTTGATGAATTTTTATTTTCAAATAACCTTTTTTTCCTGATCATATAAGTAATATATACTCATAGTATAGGTCTTGTAAAATATAGAAAATAAAACACTCTTCCAAAATTAACACTTCTGATCCGAAAAGAAAAGAAATGAAAAAGGAAGGAAGAAGGAAAGAAAGAAAATAAAGTATACATATAACCCAACTGACTTGATTCTTGGTTTGTTGAGCAAGTTTCTTTGAATTTGATCTTCCTTGCACAGGGGTTCCCTCTACTGACAGCTGGATGAATTGTCAGGTAGTGGAATTTTCCTTTACATAGTCTCTTCTGGGTTTGGGTTGTTGACTCCTCAGATTCCTTACTTGTGAGCCCCATACCTGAGAGTTTTATCAAGATATTGGGAGAGGCCTCACCTCAAAAACCTAGTCTGACTTGCCTGTTCTGGCTATATTACTCCCTTGAATTGAGGCCCAAAATGATGGCCACAGGCTCCAATATAGACCCTGACAGTTCACCCCAGGGTGACACATATGTGTTGTTCTGAACACCTGTCTCCCCAGACCAAACTAATGATTTTCTTAGATTCTTTTTCTTAGATTTTTCTCAGATTTTTTTTCTGTTTTTTTTCTTTGGTTCATCCTTTTAATCCCTTTTTCTCCATTCATTCCTTTTTGTTAAATGTTTATTTATTTTTGAGAGAGAGAGAACAAAGGGGGGGGGGTGGAGGGAGAGGGAGACATAGAATCCAAAGCAGTCTCCAGTCTCTGAGCTGGCAGTGCAGAGCCCCCACATGGGGCTTGAACTCACAAACTGTACTGTAAAATCATAATCTGCACAGAAGTCGGACGGGTGCCCCCAGTCAGGTCTCGTTTACACTTCACACCTCCTGGGGCCTCTGGTAAAAATCCATTTCACCTTTTTGTTGTGTTATCTACCAACTTATGTCCAATTGAATATTTGTATATTCAAATATTCACATTTATATAACAAGGTCTTTACAAGATTTATAAAAAGAGTATCACTTCTCTCCATCTCCTCTCCAGTTCAGTATTTAGCCTGTTTCTTTTCAAATTCCAAATAGCCATCACTTTGAGCTCACATTTAATTACCTTGTTGTCTGCCTCTATCCCATGTTAGACAGGAACTGAAGTGAGTTTACAGGTAAAGGAATAAAGTAATTTAAAAATTTCAAGGTTTACTGTCATTCTTTTTTGCAGGGAAATTCAAGGGATAGTTTGGCTTTGTGGTAAGAGTGTGGTGAGTGGAGTGAAAGAAGGAGGGAGGCATTTGAAGATCGCAAAAACTGGAAGCATTAATCTAGAGTGGGCTGAAATCCAACAAAGAGATAGGAGTATGACTACATCACTCTCATATTTTTTTGCCCAATAGTCTTCTCATTGCCCCGTTTTTTCTACTTCACACAGCTCCTTCCCAAAGGGCTCCAGAACCTCATGCTGTGGAATATGTAACAGTCCTGAACCCTCTGCTCTTTTGGCCACCAGAGAACTAAGATGTGATGTCTAGAAGAGATGTCTCTCATAGTGCTCTCCATTCAAGCTAACCAGGACCTGCTGTCATCTTCCTTCTGCTAAATACCTTCCCTCTTAAATATCTGACCTCTGCCACTGCCCACAATGTCAGACCAGTTTTCAGTGGGTCCTAAACAACTGCCCTGACCCAGGCCACACAGAGTTCTTTGAATTCCAAACATGTGGAAATAAAAATGAGCCCCATCTATACAGATCTCAGATCCCTCATTAAAATTAGATGTAGTCATCTGAATAGGCCTTTAAGAAGTGAGAAAAAACAAGTCACAAGCTGCAAAAATAATCATTGTAATATATATTATTGACAGGGATTAAAACAAAGGATAAAGAACTTTTACAGACTCAGAAGAAGTATTTAAACATATTTTCCAGTAGAAAAAGGGCAAAAGACATGGCATGTAATTCTGAAAAGAGGAAAAGCTTTTAGCCTGTAAATATATCAAGTTATCCCTAATTTCTTTATTAACCGGGGAAATGAAAACCAAAACCACTTTAAGGTAATTTATATAGAAATTTCTTTGATAAAAATTGGTATTTGATGTTACCAAACATTACAGAAGTGGATCCACTGTTGAGAATCAATAGAATGTGATTTAATGCAACTACTTGGAAAATAATTTAAGATGATTTTGGATGGCTGAAAATTTGCATACTTTAACACCTAGGAATAGAGAGACTGGAAAATTCTTGCATATGAGCCTCAGAAGATGTGTGCAGGAATGTCCATATCAACACTGTTCACTGTAGCAAAAAAATTGAAAACACTAAAATGCCCATTTGTGGGAGCAGATAGTATAAATTATGGCTATAGCCACAGCATAAAATGGTACAGACCAATGAAAGGAAGTGACCCACAGTTATTGGTAGCAAACTTGCTGAGTGTTTGTAACAATAGTGAATGAAAAACACAAGTGCTAGAAAAATATCTACAGTATAATCTCTACAGAAATCTACAGAAATCTCTACACCCACCATGGGGATTGAGCCCACAACACTGAGATCCAGAGTCTCATGCTCCACCGACTGAACCAACCAGGTGCCCCACCTTTGAACAATTCTTATTATAGTTGCCTATGTGACCATTCAGTGAGTAAGTCTAATCTATGGGTCGAGATCTCAGAGAAGAGATCTAGGATGGAAAAATAAACGTGTAGGTCAAAATCATGAAAGATGTGTTGTAGTTGCAACATTTAGATATCAGACACGGGTGAGTCCAGGCAAGCTTTTTCATACCCTGATTAGCCAATTTGGACATCCTCTTTTAGAAAGTGTTCAAATCTTTGCACAGTTTTTAAAAATAGGGTGTTTGTTTTTTGACTTATAAATGTTTAAAAAACATATTTTGGATATAACACCTTTGTTGTTTATAACTACTCACATATATTTTCTTAGTCTGTGGCTTTCCTTCTCAGTGGTGTTTTTTGATAAACAGAAGTTCTTAATTTTATTGAAGATGAGTGCTTTGTTAAATTAACAAAACATTAATAAATATTATTATACACAAACATACTTGATATTAGTAAAATTATAAGGATCTTTTCAGAATGTACTTTTTTTACCAGACACATTTTTTTATTAGAATAGTTAGAGAATAAATAAATAAGATTTGCCATGATCTCTGAGTTCATGAGCTCAGTCATTGAGCATGTTAGAACATGCTAGAACTTCTTTCTCCTCTGGATAAGTGTCAAGTGACAAATCCAGGTGTCTTAGCCACTTGCACTAACCCCTCTTCTTACCTCTCTCTGCCTTTCCCATAGCACACTCTGAGCTTTAAATAGTTTCCAGCCCTCTCTTTTGGTGAAGTTGAAATCAGTTCATGCAGGACCCTCTTCCCTATTGCAAAATCTATTATTGAGTAAAACCTTTAACTAATATTTGGCTTTATCTTGGATAGTATTCTGGCATGGAATGAAAAGAAATGGTGAGCATAGATATTAATAAATGGGATAATTTAATTAATGCAAATTTAATGTGAAATTACTAATTGATATGTTTAAATAGTCTCGTTGAGTTAAGCTAACGTTCAAGAAGAATACATAGGATTGGGAAGGAGTTATTAGGTAACTAAAGTGCAGTAAGGCCCTTATTGGGAAGATAATAGTAATAATAAATAACTTTATTAGAAAAAATATATCATATATATACATATAAAATTCAAGGTTGGTTCCATTTCAGAGCAACATGGAATGAGCTATCTCTATTCTGTATTTCAGAGTTCAGAGAGCTGAACACAATTATAAAGCCTGGACATATTACATTTACCAGATACTTGAATACACTAAAAAGTAAATAGGCAAATTAGGAAAGAAGTTCAATGTACTTGGAATTAGCATCGAGTTCATTATTTTTTCCCCTTTTGTTATCCTCCGACTTCAGTGTAATGCAACCTGAAATTCATAAGTAGACAATGGGTATAGACCTGTTCCAAGAGAAACACTTTAGTTCTGGCTCATGGGTGGGAAAAGGAGCTCCTGATGCTCTAGAAAAGTACAGAAATACCCCTTTTCTACTTCTCTCCATTCTTTCATGCTCAGTCCTCAAGTAAGATTTGGCAACAGCAGAGGCTTCAAGGAAGCTTACTATAGGAGCCAATTCCCTGAGGGAGGGGAAACATTATTCTCCGCTTTTCCTTTCTCCCCTCCTTTTTCTCTTTTTATGTGACCAGGCTTTTCTCCATCTTTCCCCTGCCCCAGGGTTGCTTCAACAAACAAATGAAAGTACACATGGTTAAAGGTCTGAACACTCCACCACCACAAGTGTGGAGAAACTCTGCAGAGGACTGACCCCAGTGAGAAAAAGCAGCCAAAATAAAACAAAAGAATAAATGCAACATACACCAGAAACACTTCCTGGAGTGCCAGACCCTGGACAGTGTACGATCCCTTTTTAATATAGTAGTACTCCCAGATGCAAGACATGTAACAAGCTTTTAAAACGTGCAAAAGACAGAAACAGCCAAAATGACAAGATGGAGGTCAAGAAGAAATCACAGCCAGAGAATTGTTTGAAATAGATATAAACAATATATCTGAACAAGGATTTAGTATCGCGGTCATAATACTAAGAGCTGCACTTGAAAAAAAAGCATAGACAACACAAGAGAACCCCTGCCTGCTGAGATCAAAGACCAAAGAGGGGTGCCTGGGTGGCTCAGTCGGCTAGGTCATGATCTCAGTTTGTGTGTTCAGGCCCCGCGTCAAGCTCTGTGCTGACAAGTAACTCAGAGCCTGGAACCTGTCTTCAGATTCTGTGTCTCCCTCTCTTTCTGACCCTCCCTTGCTCATGCTGTCTCTCTCTCTCTCAGAAATAAATTTTAAAAAATTTTAAAAAATTTTAAAAATACCTAAGAACTACACTGGATGAATTTAAAAAATGCTATAACTGAGATGGAAAATAAACTAGACAGTGACAGTGAGAACTGAAGAAGCAGAGAAGAGAATAGGTGAAATAAAATATATAATTATGGAAAATAATGAAGCTGAAAAAAATAAGGAAAGGAAATTATTAGATCATGAGGAGAGAATTAGAGAACTAAGTGACTCCATGAAATGAAACACTATCTGTATCATAGGAGTCTTAGAAGAAGAAAAACAAGAAAAGGGGGCAGAAGGTTTATTTGAACAAATTATAACTGAGAACTTCCCTAAAGTGGGGAAGGACACAGAGAGGTCCAAGAGGTACAGAGAATTCCCTTCGAAATCAACAAAAACATGTGAACACTGTGACATATCATAGTGAAACTGACAAAATACAAAGATAAAGAGAGATTCTGAAAACAGCTAGGGACAAAAGGTCCTTAACCTACAAGGGTAGACACATGAGATTAATAGCTGACCTGTTCACTGAAATGTGGCACGCCAGAAGGGAGTGGCAGGAAATAGTCAATATGCTGAATAGGAAAAATATGCAGCCAGAATCCTTTATCCAGCAAATCTGTCATAAAGAATACAAGGGGAGATAAAAACTCCCCCCCCCCCAAAAAAAACTAAAGGACTTTGTGACCATTACGCCAGTCCTGCAAGAGATTCTAGGGAGAGTCTTTGAGGGGAAAGCAGCAAAAATTACAAAGGATCAGAGAACATAACCACAAACAGCACCTTTACAGATAATACATGGCATTAAATTCATATCTTTCAATAGTCACTCTGATTGTAAATGGACTAAATGCCCCAATCAAGAGACATAGGGTGTCAGAATGGATTAAAAACTAAGATCTATCTATATGCTGCCTACAAGAGAGTCCTTTTAGACCTGAGGACACATGAAGATTGAAAATGAGGGGATGGAGAACCATCTATCATGCAAATAGATGCTAAAAGAAAGACAGAGAGGCCATACTTATATCATACAAATTAGATTTTAAAACAAAGACTATAACAGGAGATGAAGGAGGCATCATATCATAACTAAGGGGTCTATTGATCAGGAAGAGCTAACAGTTGTAAATATTTATGCCCCCAAGTTGGAACACAAACCTACAAATCAATTAATCATAAACATAAGCAAACTTATTGATAATAATACCATAATTGTAAGAGACTTTAACACTCCACTTACAGTAATGGACAGATCATCTAAGCAGAAACTCAACTAGGAAGCAATGGCTCTGAACTACACATTGGACTAGCTTGACTTAAAAGATATCTTTAGAATACTTCATCCTAAAGCATCAGAATACACATTCTTTTCAAGTGCACCTGGAACATTCTTCAGAAGAGATCACATATTGGGTCACAAAACAGCCCTTAACAGGTACACAAAGATTGAGATCATACCATGCCTATTCTCAGGCCACAACACTATGAAACGTGAAATCAACACCAGAAATAATTTGGAAAGCCTTCACATACATAGAGATTAAAGAACATCCTACTAAAGAATGAATGGGTTAATCAGGAAATTTAAGAAGAAATTGAAAAATACATACAAGCAAATGAAAATGAAAACATGTTAGTCCAACACCTTGAATTCAGCAAAGGCAGTCCTAAGAGGAAATTACATTACAATTCAGGCCTATCTCAATAAGCAAGAAAGATCCCAAGCACACAACCTAGCCTTACACAAAAGGAGATAGAAAAAGAACAAATAAAGTCCAAAGCCAGCAGAAGAAAGAGAATAATGAAGATTAGAGCACAAATAAACTATGTAGAATCCCCCCCCCAAAAAAAACCGTAGAAGAGGTCAATGAAATGAATAGCTGGTTTTTTGAAAGAATAAACAAATGTGATAAACCCCAAGCCAATCTTTTCAAAAAGAAAATAGGGAAGACCCAAATAGATAAAAGCACAAATGAAAGAAGGGAGATCACAACAAACACCACAGAAATACAATTATAAGAGAATACAATGAAAAATTATATACCACAAAACTGAACAATCTGGAAGAAATGAATACATTCCTAGACACTCACAAAATACCAAAACTCAAATGGGAAGAAGTAGAAAATTTGAACAGTCCCATAACAAGCAAAGAAATTGTATCAGTTGCCAACAGTCTCCCAACAAATAAAAGTCCTGGGCCAGATGGCTTCTCAAGGGAATTCTACCAGACATTTAAAGAAGAGTTAATACCTATTATTCTCAAAGTGTTCCAAAAAAAGAGAAATGGAAAGAATGCTTCCAAACTCATTCTATTAAGGCAGAATTACTCTGAGTATAAAAACAGAAAAAGACCCCTGGCCAATATCCCTGATAAACCAGGATGCAAAAATTCTCAACAGGATACTATCAAATTGAATTCAATAATACACTAAAATAATTATTCACATGGTTAAGTAGAATTTCTTCCTCAGATGCAGAGCTGGCTCAACATTTGCAAATCAATCGATGTGATAAGCCACATAAAAATAAAGGATAAGAACCATATGATCCTGTCAATAGATGCAGCAAAAGCATTTGACAAAATACAGCATTTGATAAAACGCTCAAGAAAGTTGGGATAGAAGGAACATACCTTCACATAATAAAAACCATTATATAAAGGACCCACATCTAATACCATTTTCCATAGGAAAAAACTGAGAGCTTTCCACCTAAGATCAGGAACATGACAGGGATGTCCACAGTGAAAGTACTGTAATTCCTAGCCTCAGCAATCAGACAACAACAACCACAACCACAATGGCATCCAAATCTCCAAGGAGGAAGTCAAACTTTCATTCTTCACAACTGACATGATACTCTACATGGAAAACCCGAAAGACCACCAAAAACTGTTAGAAGTGGTTCATGAATTCAGCAAAGTTGTAGGATATAAAAACAATGTACAGAGACCTGTGGCCTTTCTATACACCAATAATGAAACAGTAGAAACAGATATCAAGGAATTGATCCCATTTACAATTGCACTAAAAACCATAAAACACATAGGAATAAACCTAACCAAAGATGTAAAATATCTGTACACTGAAAACTATAGAAAGCTTATGAAAGAAATTGAAGACACAAAGAAATGGAAAAACATTCCATGCTCATGGATTGGAAGAGCACATATTGTTAACCTGTCGATACTTCCCAAAGTAGTCTACACCTTCAATACAATACCTATCAAAATAACACTAGCATTCTTCATAAAGCAAGAACAAACAATCCTAAAATTTGTATGGAACCCCAAATAGCCAAGGTCATGTTGTGAAAGAAAACAGAGCTGGAAGCATCACGATTCTGGACTTTAAGCTGTATTACAAAGCTGTAATTATCAAGACAGTATAGTACTGGCACAAAAACAGACACATCAATCAATGAAATAGACTAGAGAACCCAGAAATGGACCCACAAATATATGGGCAAATCACCTTCGACAAAGCAGGAAAGAATATTCAATGGAAAAAAAGTCTCTTTACCAAACGGTGCTGAGAGAACTGGACAGCGACATGCAGAAGAATGAAACTTATTTTAAAAAATAATCAATCAATTAATTAATTAATTAAAAAAGAATTTAAAATTAAAAAACAAAATAATAAAATAAATAAAATAAAAGTGATGCATTAAAAAAGAAAGGATCAAAATACCTTTATTTAAATAATTTACTTAATTCTTTTTAAAAATTTTTAAAATATTTATTTAATCTTGAGAGAGTGAGAAACAAAGCAGGCATGGGGGAGAGGCAGAGAGAGGGAGACACAGAATCCAAAGCTGATACCAGGCTCTCAGCGTCAGCAGAGTCTGGTGCGGATCTTGAACCCACAAACTGTGAGATCATGACCTGAGCTGAAGTCAGCTGCTTAACCAGCTGACCCATCCAGTTGCCCCAATAATTTACTTAATTCTTGTTGGAAGGGCTACTAAGAAAGGAAAAATGTAAAGTTTCAAGACGTGATAATGAGCGGAATTTCTTTTTTCTTTTATACTTATTTATCTTTTTCTCATCTAAAAATCATGTCCAATGTCAAAATAACATTCTTGAATAGGGGCACCAGCCTGGCTCATTCAGCAGAACATACAACTCTTGATCTCGTGGTTGTGAGTTCAAGCCCCGTGGGAGTATAGAAATTACTTGGAAAAAAATATTGAAATATCTTGAAAATAGAAAAAAATACTTTAAATACTTAAATATGTTATGAGCAACAACGACATTCACTCCATCAAGGCTGTTAAAAAGAAAAAGAGATTGTAGTAAGCTAAAAAAGTATGAAATTGAATGTGAGGTTTTAAAAAAAGGAATGAAACTGGACCACTTTCTTACACCATACACAAAAATAAATTCAAAATGGACTGAAAGACTTAACTGTAAGACAGGAAACCATCTAAATCCTTCAGGAGAAAACAGGCAGCAGCTTCTTTTACCTAGGCTGCAGCAACTTCATGCTTGACGTGTCTCCAAAGGCAAGGGAAATAAAAGCAAAAGTGAACTATTGGGACCTCATCAAGATAAAAAGTTTCTGGGGCGCCTGGGTGGCTTAGTCGGTTAAGCATTCGACTTTCGCTTAGGTCATGATCTAGCGGTTCGGGCCCCGCGTCGGGCTCTGTGATGACTGCCAGCTTGGAGCCTGGAGGCTGTTTCGGAGTCTGTGTCTCCCTCTCTCTCTGACCCTCCCCTGCTCACGCTTTCTCTCTCTCTCCCAGAAATAAATAAGAAAAATAAATAAAAAATAAAAAAGATAAAAAGTTTCTGCACACCAAAGGAAGCAATCAAATAAACTAAAAGGCAACTGATGGAATGGTAGAAGATATTTGCAAATGACATATTTGATAAAGGGTTAGGAACCAAAATCTATAAAGAACTTAAAAAACTTAACACACCCAAAAAATAATCCAGTGAAGAAATGGGCGGAAGACATGGATAGAAACTTTTTCAAAAAAGGCATCCAGATGGCTAACAGACACATGAAAAGATACTCAATATCACTCATCATCAGGGAAATACAAATCAAAACCACAATGAGATATCACCTCACACCAGTCAGAATACCTAAGATTAACAACTTGGGAAACAACAGATGTTGGGTAGGATACAGAAAAAGGGGAACACTTTTGCACTGTTAGTGAGAATATGAACGTCTAGCTACTTGGCAAAAGAGTATGGAGGTCTCTCAAAAAATTAAAAATAGAACTACTCTATGACCCAGCACTAATAAGTACTTATCCCAAAGATAAGGGATAGTAGGGTAGTTCTATTATTACGTTTATGACGAATCTCCATGATGTTTTCCAGAATGGCTGCACCAGTTTGGATTTCCACCAACTCTGTAAGAGGATTCTTCTTTCTCCACATCCGTGCCAACACCTATTGTTTCTTATAATGTTAATTTTAGCCATTGTAACGGGAGTGAAGTGATCTCATTGTAGTTTTGATTTTTTTTAAATAGGTTATTGTCAAGTTGGGTTTCCATATAACACCCAGTGCTCATCCCCACAAGTGCCCTCCTCCATGCCCATCACCCCCCTTCCCATAATCCCCCAACCCCTCTGCCCTCAGTTTGTTCTCAGCATTCAAGTCTCTCATGGTTTCCCACCGTCCCTCTCCCCCTCAATATTTCCCCTTCTTCTTCCCCCGTTCCTCCGTTAAGTTCCTCCTAATCCTCCTATACGTGCAAACATATGGTATCTTTCCTAAACTGCCTGACTTATTTCACTCAGCATAACACCCTCAAGATCCATCCATGTTGCTACACATGGCCAGATTTCATTCTTTCTCATTGCCATGGAGTATTCCATTGTATAGATAAGCCGAATCTTCTTGATCCATTCGTTAGTTGATAAAAACTTAGGCTCTTTTCATGTTTTGGCTTTTGTTGAGAGTGCTGCTATGAACATTGGGATACATGTGCCCCTATGCATCAGTACTCCTCTATCCCTTGGGTAAATTGCTACCAGTGCTATTGCTAGGTTATAGGGGAATTCTATTGTTAATATTTTGAGGAACCTCCACACTGTTTTCCAGAGTGGCTGCACCAGTCTACATGCCCACCAACAGTGTAGGAGGATGCCAGTTTCTCCACATCCTTGCCAGCATCTAGAGTTCTCTGATTGGCTCATTTGAGCCACTCTGACTGGCGTGAGGTGGTATCCCAGTGTGGTTTTGAATTGTATTTCCCTGATGACAAACGATGCTGAGCATCGTTTCATGTGTCTGTTGGCCATCTGGATATCCTCTTTGGAGAAGTGTCTGTTCATATCTTCTGCCCATTTCTTTACTGGGTTGTTTGTTTTTCGGGCGTGGAGTTTGAGGAGTTCCTTATAGATTTTGGATACTAGCCCTTTATCTGATATGTCACTTGCAACTATGTTTTCCCATCCCATCGGATGCCTATTCATTTTATGGATTGTCTCCTTTGCCTTGCAGAAGCTTTTAATCTTGATGACGTCCCAATGGTTTATTTTGGCTCTTGATTCCCTTGCTTTTGGGGATATGTCAAGTAAGAAGTTGCTGCAGTAGAGGTCAACCCTCTAGTGTTTTGATGGTTTCCTTTCCCACGTT
This sequence comes from Proteles cristata cristata, assembly GCA_017311185.1. Lineage (NCBI taxonomy): Eukaryota > Metazoa > Chordata > Mammalia > Carnivora > Hyaenidae > Proteles > Proteles cristata. The sequence goes on from JAESUZ010005056.1 coordinate 161,297, forward strand.
CAGGTCCTTTATCCATTTTGAGTTTGTTTTTGTGTATGGTGTGAGAAAATGATCTAGTTTCATTCTTCTGCATGTTGCTGTCCAGTTCTCCCAACACCATCTGTTAAAGAGGCTGTCTTTTTTCCATTGGACACTCTTACCTGCTTTGTCAAAGATTAATTGGCCATACAATTGTGGGTCCAATTCTGAGTTCTCTATTCTATTCCATTGGTCTATGTGTCTGTTGTGCCAATACCATACTGTCTTGATGATGACAGCTTTGTAGTAGAGGTTCAAGTCTGGGATGGTGATACCTCCCGTTTTGGTTTTCTTCTTCAATATTACTTTGGCTATTCAGGGTCTTTTGTGGTTCCATAAAAATTTAAGAATAGTTTGTCTTAGTTTTGAGAAGTATGCAGGTGCAATCTTGATTGGGATTGCATTGAATGTGTAGATTGCTTTGGGTAGTAATGACATTTTAACTATATTTATTCTTCCAATCCATGAGCATAGATTTTTTTTCATTTCTTTGTGTCTTCTACAATTTCCTTCGTAAGTTTTGTATAGTTTTTATCATACAGATCTCTTATATCTTTGGTTAGGTTTATTCCTAGGTATTTTATGTTTTTTTTTTTTTTTGTGCCCCAGTCCCTTCTCAATCAAGTGCCACAAATCACTCCTTTGGGTCCTATCTCCCTGTGCTGAGTTCCCTGCCCCACACCCTGCCTCGTTCCCAGGTCCCAGCCAAGGGCTTTGTTTATACCGCCGGAAACAGTCCCGCAGGTCACTACTTCCCTACTGCTGAGGCCTGAGTGGGGGGTGGGGGAAGTGTTGCAGCCTCAGATCCGCCAGGGCCATGCAGAGATACAACCTGGGATCCGAGGCCTGTGCGTCCCGCATGGGTGTGGGGAACGTAGCAACTCAGGGCCACCTCCGCCGCCCTATAGTTTTGATTTTTATTTCCTTGATGATGAGTGACGTTGAGCATCTTTTCATGCATCAGTTAGCTATCTGGATGTCTTCCTTGGAAAAATGCCTATTCATGTCATCAGTCCATTTTTAAACTGGAGTATTTGTTTTTGGGTGTGATTTTATAAGTTCTCTATATATTTCAGATACTAATCTTTAATCAGATATGCCATTTGCAATATCTTCCCCCATTCCATAGGATGTCTTTTAGGTTTATTAATTGTTTTCTGCACTGTTCAGAAATTTATTTTGATGAAGTCCAAATAGTTTATTTTTGCTTTTGTTTCTCTTGCCACTGGGACATATCTAATACGTTGGCTGGTGTCAAAGGGATTACTATTTGTGTTTTCCTCTAGGGTATTGATAGTTTCCTGCCTCACATTTATTTAGGTCATTATCCATTTTGAGTTTATTTTTGTGTATGGTGTAAGAAAGTGGTCCTGTTTCATTCTTTCGCACATTGCTGTCCAGTTTTGCCAACACCACTTAAAAATTTTTTTTCTAAACAGTTTATTGTCAAGTTGGTTTCCATATAATACCCAGTGCTCATCCTCACAAGTGCCCAAATTCATGCCCATCTCCCCCCTCTCCCCCCAAAACCCATCAATCCTCAGTTTGTTTTCAGCATTCAAGAGTCTCTCATGGTTTGCCTCTCTCCCTCTCCCCCACTATTTCCTCCCTTCTTCTCTCCCATGGTCCTCCGTTAGGTTCCTCCTAATCCTCCTATACGTGCAAACATATAGTATTTGTCTTTCTCTGCCTGACTTATTTAGCTCAGCATAACTCCCTCAAGGTCCATCCATGTTGCTACACATGGCCAGATTTCATTCTTTCTCATTGCCATGGAGTATTCCATCATATAGATAAACCACATCTTCTTGATCCATTTGTCTGTTGATGGACACTTAGGCTCTTTCCATGTTTTGGCTATTGTGGAGAGTGCTGCTATGAACATTGGGGTACATGTACTCCTATGCCTCAGCATTTCTGTATCCCTTGGGTAAATTCCAAGCAGCCAACACCACTTATTGAAGAGACTGTCTTTTTTCTCATTGGACATTCTTTCCTGCTTTGTTGAAGATCAATTGACCTCATTCTCTATGTGTGTTGTGTATGTGTTTGTGTGTGTGTGTGTGTGTGTGTGCCAGTACCATACTGTCTTGATCAGTACAGCTTTGTAATATAACTTGAAGTCCTGAATTGTGATGTCTTCAGGTTTACCTTTCTTTTTAAAGATTTATTTAGCTATTTGGGATCATTTGTAGTTCCATATACGTTTTAAGATTGTTTTTTCTAGCTGTATGAAAAATACTACTGGTATTTTGATAGAGATTGCTCTTCATATATGCCACACAGGAAGATACACACACCACACACATACCAAGCTCAGAGAATACATATACCACATACACAGACCACACAAATAACACACACAGGCCACACATATAGAACACACACACTCACTACATATAATACACACACAATACCTATACTACACAGAATACACACCAAAGACACCACATACACCACACACCACACATATGCCACACATACCTCACATGCACAGTGCAAACACCCAAACATTAACACTCACAAACCAGATACCACTAATATAATATTCATATAATGACCCAATACTCAACTCAAACACACAAAACACCCACACCACACACAAACACTAAACATATACCACACACAGAGACACACACACATACACAAACACCATACACAAAACACACACAACAAAGACACCACACATATAGGTAATATATACACACATGCTACAAATATAGCACACACAACATATAACACACACACATTGACTACATATATGACACACACTGTGTATATACACAGAAATACAAACTGATTATACAAGACACATAACATACAATACCACACAAACTACATACACACACTAAAATACCATACATATACCACAAATACACAACACACACCTCAACCACACACCACAACATACCACAAGCACCACACACATATGCAACTTACACTTCAGACATACACCATACATATAATGAACACACACCTATACCATGTGCAAACCACACAACACACTCACTACACATATAGCACATACACATCACATATATATATAGCACACACTTCTCACATATACAACACATATATAGCACACCTACACAACATAAACAGATAAACAGAACATGCATACACCATAAAGAAACATATATCACACACACCACACATCTGCCACATATAATCACACCACACATGCAACAAATACAGATTAGACATACATTAAATATATAACATATAACATGTGTATTATCACACACACATCACACACACATCAAATACAGACATCAAACACATACATCCACCAAGTTCACAAAACATGCGCACTAAGCACATCAAACTTATAATACACAGCGCACACACCTCAATTATTACATATATAGCACAGACATATAAACCACATGTATACTACACACAACACATTCAAGATACACAGACACTATTCAGCACATATACCACAAACATACACAAACCACACATACACAAATGACTTATACATAACAACATAGCACATATATAATACACAAATTTACCACAATACAAACATGCATATATATAACATCATGCAAATACACCTAAAACCATACCCACACCGCAAACATACACAAAACACACAACATACAAACCACACATACAGAACCCACATTCAGAGTAATACATGCCTCAGAAAACACAAGCACATATCAAAACTTATACCATATACATACAGACACCACACATACCACACATACCACAATATAGTACAAATACAACACACGTACAAATCATACACACCAAAATTATACCATACTGAAACATCATATATGACTTACAAAACACTTAGCAGACATATATCACATACACTATACACAACACAGAAACAACACACGTATAAAACACATATAACACACACACAGCACAAACACACAATAAATAAAAAACGCACATATCACAGACAGCACACTCACACCTCATGTGTACTATATACATATAACAGAGATACACCAAACAGATACCACACATACACTACACTCTTACCACAGATCAACCAGACACACACACCATATATGTACCACCATATAGCACACACATACCACATATATACCACACAAAAACACAGCTTGCATACACCACACACATACCCAAATACACCATATATATATAACAAGCTTACAACACACCAGAAGAACCACGTATTCCATATATATACCAAAAACACACACTAACATGTACACTACATGTACACCATGCTAACAGCACACTCACTACACAAATACAACACACACACTACACCCATACTCCACAGTTACACCACACAAAGGCAGCACAAATAAAATGTAAACACAGAGGTACATTGCACTCGCCCCTATATCTCACATGGAAAAGATCTGAAGCCATAGGAAACATTACAGAACCCAAGAGATTGGGAGAAAAAGAACAGAGAATCCACTGAGAAAGCCTTCTAATGTGAGTGCGAACTGGGGAAGATAAAATCGGGCCAGTTTTGGAGACTCCAGGGATGGGGGCGATCCCCCTCTGCCAGGAATAAGAAGGGAAAAAGAGTCTGAAACTGCTCAAGACACGGCCCCTGTCGCTGGGAAACAGAAAAACCTCCACTCAGAGCACAGAAGGACCATGCGCGCCAAATCCCTGCACGCCATGTCCCCGCACGCCAACTCGTCCTGGAGGGGCTTCGCGCGCAGACCACTTCTTTGTGTTCCTGGCTGGCTGGACCCTTAGAGGAGCTGCGCGCCTACCGCGCCATTGTGCTCCTGGCTGGCCGGACTCCTGGAAGAACTGCGTGCCGATAATGGGCCTCTGTGCTCCTGGCTGGCTAGAACACTAAAGGGAAGGTGAAGAGCTTAAAAACTGGGAGATTTGCCCGCGAGTTCGTGTTTCGGCTGAGGAGACACAGAGGGACCTGATTTCCCTCTCTCCAGTAGGCCCAGTGCACCAACAGGCAAACCCCTCTGCATGCTCGCCAATCCGACCCAGGAGGAGAAGGGAGCAGCGATTCTGGCTCCACCCTCAAGGCCAGGGAAGAGGCTTGAAATTGCCCTGAGGGGATCACCTGTGAGGTTGTGTCTAGGGCAATTTCATTGGGGCGCGAGGAATGGGATTTGGAAACTAGGCCTGGCCTGGGTTAAAGAGCGCAACCCATTTTGGCTGCGCACCTGGCACGGGAGTCTACAACCCAAAAAAGCAAGGTGCAACGCTTGGTTCAAGAAGGGACTGGAGTGCCACCACTCTTCTATCCACAACCACCAAGGCAGAACTCCCGAATGACGCATTGGATCACACTACGCCCATCCCTGCTTGAGAGCTGCCCTCCAAATTTTTCCCCCCTCCCGGACACTGACTTGATTAACTCTGGTCACCAGCTTCCTTAAACAGTCACATTTAGTCCATACTGTAGATGTGAATTCTACACCTCCCGACCTTTTCATGTCTTTCTCTCAGGAGTAATTAGACTATATAGTGTCTCTGGATAACACCAGCATCCTTCTCTCACCTATCCAACCATATTCCACCCTTTAGCTCTTTGAAAAAAGCTTCTTATCCCTTCTGCCTGTTCATTCTAGTTCCAATTTTGCCTCATCCCTGCGCTGTCTTCTGTCTCTTTCTCTATGCTCTTCAACCAGCACTGCATACACCTGGCTATTTGATTCTAGCTGGGAAATCTGGTTATATGCTTTAAACTGTTCTCTGTCCATTGGTTTTCTTCTTTTTTACTTTTCTTTTCTTCTTTTTGACCTTTTTATGTATTTCTTTATTTTCTATTATTTGCCTTCCCTCCTCCGTCTTTTCTCTTAACTTTTTCATTTTCCCTCTCGGTTTGTATGTTATTTAGATTTCTCTGTGCTTTGTGGGCCTCTGCTCCCTGTGTGTTTGTCTGTCTGTTACTTCTCCAGGGCTACCTCAGGAAACAAGCCAAAGTACACATGGTAGTCCCAAATATCACTACGAGTAGGAAAATAAAATAACCAAGGTCTAAACAAGAGAGACCAGGAGATATCATTCAAAAAAACACTCTCCAAACGGTTAGGCCCTGGACAGTCAAATAGTTTTCTTGGGTACAGCAGCACTCACAGGTGCAGAGAGCATAACAAGTCTTTGAAACTAACGAGAGCCAAAAAGCTAACTAAAATGATGAAACAAAAGAGCTCTCCTCCAAAGAAAGTCCAAGAAAAATTGACAGCTCAAAATTGACTGCTCAAAACAGATATAAGCAGCATAACTGAACAAGATTTTAGAACAATAATCATAAAATTAATAGCTGGGCTTGAAAAAAGCATAGGTGACATCAAAGAAACTATGGCTACAAACAACATGGAGCATAAAAATAGCCATGATGAATCAAAAAATGCGATAAATGAGATACATAATAAATTGGAAGCGTCCAAAGCACGGATTGAAGACACAGAAAAAAGAATAAGTGATTTAGAAGACACCATTATAGAAAAAGAGGAAACTGAGAAAAAAAAAAAAGACAAACTGATCCAGGTACATGTAAGAAGAGTTTGAGAGCTCAGCGATATGGGCAAAAACAATACCCATATCCTAGGAATCCCAGAAGAGGAACATAGAGGGAAAGATGTTGAAGGCGTCCTGGAACAAATGATAGCAGAGAACTTCCCCAACCTGGGGAAGGAAGCAAATGTTGAAATACAAGAGACACAGAAGACTCCCCTCAGACGTTACTTGAGTTGATCTTCTGCATGGCATATCATAGTTTAAATGGCAAAATATAAGGACAAAGAGAGAATTTTGAAAGCAGCTAGGAGGAAAAGGGCCCTAACATACAAAGGGAAACCTATCAGAATGGTGACAGACCTATCTACTGAAACTTGGCAGGCCAGAAAGGAATGGCAGGAAATCTTTAATGTGATGAACAGAAATATATGCAGCCAAGAATCTTCTATCCAATAAACCTGTCATTCATAATAGAAGGAGAGATAAAAAGTCTTTCCAAATAAACAGAAATTGAAAGAATTTGTCACCACTAAGCCAGGCCCAGAAGAAATCCTAAGGGGGACGATCTGAAAGATGTGTTGCAAGGAACAAAGATACCAGAGACACCACCACAAACATGAAACCCACAAAAACTCTAAAACCACATATTTCAATAATAACACTGAATGTCAATGGGCTGAGTACTCCAATCAGAAGACATAGGGTAGCAGAATGGATTAAAAAAAAAAACAAAATACATCTATTTGCTGTCTACAAGAAACTCATCTTAAACTGGAAGGAAACTTCAGATTGAAAGTAAGGGGATGGAGAAAAATATACCATGCTACTGGAAATCAAAAGAAAGTTGGAGTAGCTATACTTATATCAGACAAACTGCCTTTAAATTAAAGACAATAACAGGAGATGAAGAAGGGCATTACATAATATTTGCAGGGTCCATCCATCCGGAAGAACTAACAATCATAAATGTCTACACACCAAATATGGGAGCACCTAAATATTTAAAACAATTAATCACAAACAGAAACAAGCTTATAGATAAGAATGTGCTAATAGCAGGGGACTTTAATACTCCGCTTACAGCAATGGATAGATCAACCAGACAGAAAATCCCTAAAGAAATGATGGATTTGAAAGACATATTGGACCAGATGGATCTGACATATATATTTAGAACTCTACATCCTGAGACCAGGGAATTCACTTTCTTCTCAAGTGTGCATGGCACATTCTCCAAACTAATTCATATACTGGGATTAAAGCAGCCCAGAATAAATAAAAAAGAATTGAGATCACACCATGCACACTGTCAGATCATAATGCTTTGAAACTTGAAGTCAATCACAGGAAGAAGTCTGTAAAAGCTCCAAAAACATGGAGGTTAAACAACACCATACTAAAGAATGAATGGGCCAATCAGGCAATTAGAGAAGAAATTAAAAAATATAGGGAAACAAATGAAAATTAAAATACAACAATCCAAAATCTATGGACGTGGCAAAGGTAGTCCTAAGAGGAAAGTACATTGCACTCCAGGCCTATTTCAAGAGACTGGAGAAACGCCAAGTGCAAAATCTAACAGCTCACTGAAAGGAACTAGAGGCAGGGCAACAAGAACACCCTAAACCCAGGAGAAGAAGAGAAATGGTAAAAATTAGAGCAGAAATAAACAACATAGAGACCAAAGAAACAATTGAACAGATCAATGAAACCAAGAGTTGGTTTTTTGAAAAAATAAACAAAATTGACAAACCTCTAGACAGGCTTCTCAAAAAGAAAAGAGAGAGCACCCAAATAGACAAAATCATGAATGAAAATGGACCTATTACAACCAACCCCTCAGAAATACAAACAATTATCAGGGAATACTATGGAAAATTATATGCCAACAAATTGGACAACTTAGAAGAAATGGACATATTCCTAAACACACACTCATTACCAAAATTCACACGAGAAGAGATAGGATATCTGAACAGACCCATAACTAGTGAAGAAATCGAATCAGTGATCAAAAATCTCCCAACAAATAAGAGTCCTGGACCTGATGGCTTCCCCGGAGAATTCTACCAGATGTTTAAAATAGAATCAATACCCATTCTTCTCCAGCTATTCCAAAAAATAGAAATCGAAAGAAAACTCCCAGACTCACTTTATGAAGTCACCATCACTCTGATCCCCAAGCCAGACAGAGATCCAGCAAAAAAAAAGAGAACTACATGCCAATATCCTTGATGGATATGGATGCAAAAATCCTCAACAAGATACTTGCAAATCGAATCCAACAGCACATAAAAAGAATCATCCACCAAGATCAAGTGGGATTCATTCCTGGGGTACAGGGCTGGTTCAACTTTCGCAAATCAATCATGTGATACATCACAACAAAAGAAAAGATACAAACCAAATGATCCTGTCGATATATGTAGAAAAAGCTATTGATAAAATACAGCATCCGTTCTTAATAAAGACCCTTGAGAAAATCGGGATAAAAGGAACTTACTTAAACATCATAAAAGCCATCCATGAGAAGCCCTCAGCTAACATCATCTTCAATGGGGAAACACTGAGAGCTTTCCCCCTGAGATCAGGAATACGACAGGGATGTACACTGTCACCACTGTTGTTTAACATACTGCTTAAGTCCTAGCATCAGCCATCAGACAACAAAAGGAAATCAACGGCATCAGATTGGCAAGGAAGAAGTCAAACTTTCTCTTTTCGCAGACGACATGATACTCTACATAGAAAACCCGACAGACTCCACCAGAAGCCTACTAGAACTGATCCAAGAATTCAGCAAAGTTGCAGGGTACAAAATCAACATACAGAAATGGGTTTCATTTTGATACACCAACAATGAAGCAACAGAAAGAGAAATCAAGAAACTGATACCATTCACAATTGCACACACACACACACACAAAAAAACCACCCATAAAATACCTAGGAATAAACCTAACCAAGGATACAAGAGATCTGTATGATGAAAACTATAGAAAACTTATGAAGGAAATTGAAGACGACACAAAGAAGTGGAAAAACATTCCATGTTCTTGGATCGGAAGAATAAATACAGTTAAAATGTCATTACTACCCAAAGCAATCTACACATTCAATGCAATCCCAATCAAAATTGCACCAGCATACTTCTCAAAATTAGAACAAACTATCCTCAAATTTGTATGGAACCACAAAAGACCCTGAACAACCAAAGTAATATTGAAAAAGAATATCAAAATGGGAGGTATCACCATCCCAGACTTTAGCTTCTACTACAAAGTTGTCATCATTAAGACAGTATGGTATTGGCACAAAAACAGACACACAGAACAATGGAGTAGAATTGAGTACTCAGAATTGGACCCAAAAATATACAGCCAACTAATCTTTGACAAAGCTGGAAAGAGTATCCAATGGAGAAATGAAAGCCTATTTAACAGATTGTGCTGGGAGAACTAGACAGCAACATGCAGAAGAATGAAATTAGATCATTTTCTCACACCATATACAAAAATAAACTCAAAATGAATAAAGGACCTGAACGTGAGACAGGAAACCATCAAAACCCTAGAGGAGAAAGCAGGAAGCAAACTCCTTGACTTCCACCACAGCAATTTCTTACTTGACACATCCCCAAAAGCAAAAGAATCAAAATAAACTATTGCGACTTCATCAAGATTAAAAGCTTCTGAAAGGCAAAGGAGACAGTCCATAAAACGAATAGACAACTGACGGAATGGGAAAAGCTAGTCTCAAATGACATATCAGATAAAGAGCTAGTATCCAAAATCTATAAGGAACTCACCAAACTCCACACCAGAAAAACAAACAACCCAGTGAAGAAATGGGCAGAAGATATGAACAGACACTTCTCCAAAGAGGACATCCAGAGGGCCAACAGACACATGAAATGATCCTCAGCATCCCTCCTCATCAGGGAAATATACATCAAAACCACACTGAGATTCCATCTCACACCAGCCAGAGTTGCTAAAATGAGCAAATCAGAGAACTCTAGATGCTGGCGAGGATGTGGAGATACGGGCACCTTCCTATACTGTTGGTGGGCATGTAAATTGGTGCAGCCCCTCTGGAAAACAGTTTGGCGGTTCCTCAAAAATTAACAATAGAACTCCCCTATGACCCAGCAATAGCACTGCTAGTAATTGACCCAAGGGATATAGGAATGCTGATGCATAGGAGCACATGGACCCCAATGTTCATAGCAGCACTCTCCACAATAGCTAAAACATGGAAAGAGCCTAAGTGTCCATCAACGGATGATTGGATCAAGAAGAATGGTTTATCTATACCATGGAATACTACATTGCAATGAGAAACAATGAAATCTGGTCATGTGTAGCAACATGGATGGACCTTGAGGGTGTTATGCTGAACGAAATAAGTCTGGCAGAGAAGGACAGATACCATATATTTGCACCAATAAGAAGATTAGGAGGAACTTAATTGAGGACCATGGGGGAGAAGAAGGGGGGAAATGGTGGGGGAAAGGGAGAGTGGCAAACCATGAGAGACTCTTGAATGCTGAGAACAAACTGAGGACTGATGAATATGGGGGGGAGGAGGGAAATGGGTATGGAGGAGGGCATTTGTGGAGATGAGCACTGGGTGTTATATGGAAACAATTTGACAATAAAATATTTGTAAAAATAAATAAATAAAAATTTAAAAAAAGAACTTCCTTGCTAGAGTCACACATACCCATATGGAGGAATGCCTACACCGAAAAATTTCTCAGTGTGACCCCATTCCCTGGAAAGTCGAAAAGTTCCTATAAGGTGAGTGGACAGGAGGACAGTGTGTAACTTGGGCTCAGGAAATTTTTCTCACAGGATCACAAGAAACCCTGATGTCAACTGTAGCTGAGTCTCCTCCATGAACATATTTCAGCCACTTCCCTGGGTCAGAATCAGCAACTGCAGTTGCACCCTCCACACTGTTTTGACCCATAATGAGGGCTACTAGCCTCAGGGATCAAATTTCTCCTTTGACTACCTCCCCCCCCCGCCCCCCGCCAGTTAACAACTGGAGGATGAAGTGACCAGCAAGGGCTCAATGTCAGATCTATACCTGATTTTCTCCCTGACCTGCAAAATGAATGAGTACATTTAAGAAGATACATGGACCTTCCGCAGAACAATGGTTCCTGTCATATGACATGTCTTGTGCATATGAGGTGGTTGACTCCTTCATATATCTCCTGAACATACGTGTCCCCATTCTATTTCTGTTGTTGGACAAAGTTAGGTATGAGAAGAGAAAAGAAAGAAAAAAGAATAGATTCATAGGAGAAGTATAATGAAATGTAGCCCAGGGAAGCACTCTTCTTGAGGCACTTGACAAAAGGGGAAGAAGTCCCTTATGGAATCCCACGTTAATGTGGATTCCTTTTTTGTCCCCTGAGAACAACAGGTGTTTTTTGCCTGGGGACATACAGGTATATTACCCTGCTGGTCCAGAGCTTAATGATTAGGGGATGCCTCAGAGAAGAAAATGAATCAAAGACCAGGAGGAGGGGAAAGTGTGTAAGGCAGTGAGAAGACTACCTCTGACTGGTTAATTGTGAGTTCTTCACACAGAATCCTTCACCCTCCACATGGGATTTTCTGCAGGAACCTGCAGAATATGCTGAAATGAAGGGCTGAAGATGTGTGGAAGGTGGACAGGCACAGAGAAGCTGCAGCAAGATAGAGGCACTCACAGTTCAGACCATTCTCAGCTCAGACAAGCCCCTGTGAGCTCAGTGGCCAGTTTTCTCTCATTCCATTTCTTCTCCTCCTTCAGGAATCCCCACAAAGCTCTGCCCATCAGAAAAGCTCCATCCTCACCTGCCCTCCCTGAAGACTGGTCCCCTAAGCAGGGCTGACTCTGATGCTCCTGACACTCATGTGTCCAGAGAGGGAACAGGTGGAAGTTCTGGAACCCCACATGGAGTGAGGCTGGGTCAGCACCATCACGTGCAGGTGAGGGCAGGGGATCCTCTCTGAGTTGCACTTGGGTAATAGGTCGTGTTCCCACAGGTATTTTCTGTTGAAAATGAACAACAATCCATGTAGATTGAATGATGGACAAAGTGAAGGTGGGTGGTACAACCCATGGCATCCTGGGGTCTAGGAGACACTAAGAGATGTGGGTGTTCTGCTTGCTTGTGTTGGATAATGGAGTCCAACATGACTTGTATCCATCTCCCAGGGATCAGCTCCAAGACTAAGTCCCTTTCTCTCTGTATCTGCTGCATTTCACCTCTCACTGGGAAACAGCTCATTCTGTCTCGAGCCTCATAAGAAATGTGTCTGTGGCTCCAGTGATGTTGAACAAAGTCTTCTCCAAAGGGAAATGTGAGTGGGTGTGACTCATTGGTGGGCACAGGTCACTGGTGACAGGATCCCTCAGAGGTGGAAAAAGTTATGTTAGAGCCATATCTCTTCTGCATTCCAAGGTGTTATGATCTCTTGCCACAATGATGAAGCTATGGACACACAGGACTTAGAGACATGTACAGAATAAAACAAGTTTTACTTCCACAGTTTATGGAGACAGGATTGCAGATATGGGGGAGATGTGTCCCCACTCCACTGTTGCAATAAGCTGACGTTTCTCCCTAAGGCTAGAGCCCTTTCTATTTCCTCATTCCCTCTGCACAGGTGACTGGACGATATGGTCTCTGGAAATGGTCCCTAGGAGCACCCTGTCTGTTCCTTTTCCATTCCCTAGTACAGTGAGAACCTTTGTTCTCCCTGGTCAACACTGAAGGATTCTCACTGCCAAAACTCATCACTTTATGCCCTGGAGAGACATATCTGAGCTACTCTCTACTGCTAGGAGGTCATTGTCTTTAGGTAACAGTACCGTTAGCAAATGTTAGTCTCCTGGTGACTTGAAAGTGACACTTAGGTAGCATGACCTGAGTTATCCTGAGCTGCTGTCTGTGCTTTCCCTGGTGACATCATTCCCCTGATGTCTCCATGGTTCATCACATTGATGCCAGTGTTAGCCATACAGCTCCCTTGAGCACCTTAGTCTCCTCCTGCTGATTTCTAATCCCTGCCACACCTGTCAAACACACAGGCATTTAAACTTAACCCATCCCAAGAGATATTACTTCAGGAGCACCCACACACACACACAGATACCCATCCTGCTGCCCCTCCCCTGCTTCCTCTGCTTCTCACAAAGATCAAGAGAGAAGGAAGATCTGGGAACCTTGATGAACCCATATCTGTAATTTCCCCAGGAAAGGTGTATTGGAAGGGTCAGCACAGGCCTTTGTGATGTTGCATTTGCAGCTGGTGTGCAGTGAAGGAAATGGATCCTCTTGAGAATGGATGTTGACTAGGATGGACATGTTGATGATTTCGAGGTGGGAGAGACACCCTCCCTCTTACTTGTGTACAACTTGAGTGGTTGGAACTGCCACTCAGCATGTGGTGACAGGACACATATCACTGAAGCTCTGCAACCTGAGGAATGCCACAGCTTTTGGTGAAAGTTCACTTTGATCATTCTCATGATTAAGGAGATCTGTCAGACTTGTAGGCCAAGATGATCATGTTTGGAGCCACTTGACTTCATGAAATGTGTAGCATAGGAGAGTTTTTGGGTGACCAGGGCTCATGCACCATCAAGGAAGGAGCTTCTCTGGAACCTGTTTCTGCAGACATATCCCGGCCTTGTACATGTCATGACGAACTTATTGCTTCCTCCCTGAAGAAATCTCATGTGGCCATGAGCATCCTTTCCATTCTTGGCCCACAGCTGGGGCGTGGCACCCATAGAGGCCAGATCCATGGCTAGGGTTAGGTTTAGGTCCTGGGAGGGGAGCGGGAATGAACCAACATCAGTGCAAGGCTCTTCCACAAGTACTTGATAGGATGTGGGTGATCATTAGGAGCTGGTTTCAAGGGCCGACTAACTCTGTGGGCCAGGTGGAGGTTTGGGCTCAGGATCTCCTTCTGTAGGCACAAGTCTCTCATGAAAATGTCATGATGAACATCAGGCTTTCTTGCTCAGAGATTCCACACCAGTCAAGGGCCCAAGTCATTTCGCTTCTCACACCTGCTTGGTGGACCTTCTCAGGACCAGAGGCATAACTAGGGTCAGGTTTCAGTTCCTGGAGTTGGCAAGGGGTGAATCACCAGTGGTGCAGTGATTTCCATGGTGGGGAGAAACTGAGGGCTCAGGTGAGGGTGACAGTCAGACTTAGGGTTTGGGTTCCCAGTTTGGCTGATATTGTGGAACAGGCTTACACTTAACGTCTGAATTCATTTCTGGAGCTCTATCCTGGACATGAAAATGTCCTGGTGAGCTTTTACTTTCCTCCCTGACAATTTTGGCAGGGTATGGTCCTCAAATCCATTCATTCCTCAGATCTAGAACTGGGGAACCCTAAGGCCAGAGCCAAGGCTAGGCTTAGGGTTAGATACTGGGTGGAGAAACCGTTTGAAGCAACAGTAGTCTAGTGGTTCCCAGGAGGCCTGAGTTGAGGGCAAGGATCAGGTTGCAGGTCAGGCTGATGGTTGGGGATCCGGGCTGGTTGAGTGTGTGGCAGAGGAGTAGGATTGATTTGAGAATCTCCTTCTGTAGCCCCACCATTGTTTGGAAATGGCATGGGGAACCTCTTGTCTTCTCACTGAATCATTCTTGCCAGGAATGGGCACCGATTCTATTCTTTGCAATGACCTAGTGTGTGGGAACCCTGAGGGCAACAATAATGTCTAAGGTTTGGAGTAAGCTACAGGAGGACACAGCCTCTTAATAAATAGCCCTACGGTGATCTGCCCAGAGGCTGAGTTGAAGGGAATTGTTAGTGTTTTGGTCAGGCTTTGCATTTTTCTTCAGGGCTTGGCCAATAGTCTCAGTGATGCTGAGATTTGGGCCCATGATCTGCTTCTACAGGTTCATTCTGGCCTTGTATATATCATGACAAGCTTCTGGCTTCCTCCCTGAAGGAATCGCTGGTGGTCATGCACACCATTCCATTTCTAGCCCACATTTGGGGCTTGGTGCCCCTAGAGACCAGATCCATGGCTAGGGTTAGGTATAGTTCCTGAGAGGGGACCAGAGGTGAACCAACAGCAGTGCAGGGCCCTTCCCCAAGGGCTGAGCAGAGGGCACTTCAGAGAGCACTAGTGAAGTTTAGGGCCTGGCTTCAAGGTCCTGCTAAATCTGTGGACCAGAAGGAGGTTTGGGCTCAGGATCTCCTTTTGTAGGCATAAGTCTCACATGGAAATGTCATGGTGAACATCAGGCTTTCTTTTTTTTTTATTTTTTATTTTTTTACAAATAGTTTATTGTCAAATTAGTTTCCACATAACACTCAGTGCTCGTCCCCAAAAGTGTCCTCCTCCATGCCCTTCCCCCCTCTCCCCACATCCATCAGTCCTCAGTTTTTGTCAGCATTCAAGAGTCTCTCATGGTTTGCCTCTCTCCCTTTCCCCCACCATTTCCCCCCTTCTTCTCCCTCTTGTTCCTCCGTCAAGTTCTTCCTAATCCTCCTATACGTGCAAACATAAGATATTTGTCCTTCTCTGCCTGACTTATTTCGCTCAGCATAACACCCTCAAGGTCCATCCATGTTGCTACACATGGCCAGATTTCATGGTTTCTCATTGCCATGTAGTATTCCATGGTATAGATAAACCACATCTTCTTCTTCTTTTTTTTTTACAAATAGTTTATTGTCAAATTAGTTTCCACATAACACCCAGTGCTCATCCCCACAAGTGCCCTCCTCCATGCCCACCCCTCCTCCCCCCACATCCACCAGTCCTCAGTTTTTGTCAGCATTCAAGAGTCTCTCATGGTTTGCCTCTCTCCCTTTTCCCCCACCATTTCTGCCCTTCTTCTCCCCCTTGGTCCTCTGTTAAGTTCCTCCTAATCCTCCTATACGTGCACACATATGATATTTGTCTTTCTCTGCCTGACTTATTTCGCTCAGCATAACACCCTCAAGGTCCATCCATGTTGCTACACATGGCCACATTTCATTGTTTCTCATTGCCATGTAGTATTCCATGGTATAGATAAACCACATCTTCTTGATCCATTCATCTGTTGATGGACACTTAGGCTCTTTCCATGTTTTTAGCTATTGTGGAGAGTGCTGCTATGAACATTGGGGTACATGTGCTCCTATGCCTCAGCATTTCTATATCCCTTGGGTAAATTCCTAGCAGTGCTATTGCTGGGTCATAGGGGAGTTCTATTGTTAGTTTCCTGAGGAACCTCCACACTGTTTTCCAGATGGGCTGTACCAGTTTACATTCCCACCAACAGTGTAGGAGGGTGCCCGTTTCTCCACATCCTTGCCAGCATCTAGAGTTCTCTGATTGGCTCATTTTAGCTACTCTGACTGGTGTGAGGTGGTATCTCAGTGTGGTTTTGATTTATATTTCCCTGATGAGGAGGGATGCTTAGCATCGTTTCATGTGTCTATTGGCCATCTGAATGTCCTCTTTGGAGAAGTGTCTGTTCCTATCTTCTGCCCATTTCTTCACTGGGTTGTTTGTGTTTCGGGCGTGTAGTTTGGTGAGTTCCTTATATATTCTGGATATTAACCCTTTATCTGATATGTCATTTGCAACTATCTTTTCCCATTCCGTTGGTTGCCTATTAGTTTTGTGGGTTGTTTCCGTGGCTGTGCAGAAGCTTTTAATCTTGATGAGGTCCCAATCATTTATTTTTGCTCTTGATTCCCTTGCTTTTGGGGCTGTGTCAAGTAAGAAGTGGCTGCGGTGGAGGTCAAGGAGGCTGTTTCCTGCTTTCTCCTCTAGGGTTTTGATAGTTTCCTGTCTCACGTTCAGGTCCTTTATCCATTTTGAGTTTATTTTTGTGCATGGTGTGAGAAAATGATCTCGTTTCATTCTTCTGCAGAACATCAGGCTTTCTTGATGAATGATTCCTTGCCAGTCATAGACTACAAGTTACTACTCTCCTCACACCCACTTGGTGGACACTCTAGAGCCAGAGGCATGGCTAGGGTTAGTGTTCAGTTCCCGGGTGTGACACAGGGCTAACCACGAGAAGTGCAGTGATCTCCCTCATGGGATGAGTTGAGTGTGCATGTGAGGGTGTGCGTCAGGCTTAAGGTTTGGGTTCAGGGTTTGGGAAATCATGTGGGACAGTCTTATGTTTAACTTTGGATCCATTTCTGGAGCTCCATCTCAGACATGAAACATGGTCATCTTCCATGGTCCTCACTTCAGAATTTGTCACAGGTCATGGTACTCTTGTCCATTCATTCCTCAGCACTCAGACGGGGGAACCTAAGGCCAGAGCCAAGGAATGGTTAGGGTTAGGTCCCTGTGATCCTAGCTACCTCCATTCCTCTGACCCATGGGTGTATCTGTGGGCTCTCTTGTCTCCCTGCCTGCAGGGATTAAGGTGAGCTTGGAAGTGCCCCTGTAGGCTTCCAACATCATGCTTCTTCTTGAGGGTGGCCTAATGAGGTAGAAGTGAGGTTGTCTGGCATGCCTGTGAACCACCACACCTAGTACCAGGTAAAGGCCCAATACATACTTACCTTTTCAGACATGCCCTTCACAACCCAGGCCACATGACACTTGGCCAAGATGAGGCCTGAATGGGGATGAGGGAGTGCCAGTTGTTTACATGCTTACCTCTCTACCTGAAGTCTGAGAGCTGAAGGGCATCCACAAAGGAGAGTGTCCCCGTTGGAAGAGGGGACATGGGCAGCCTCACTCTGTGTGACATTCAATGTACCCAAGCAAATCCTTGTTGATTTCAATGGGAGGAAACTTAAACTACAAATCATGCATCATCAAAGTGGATGAAGACCAAGAAAAGTCAGGGTGCAAATATGTGTGTAGGAATCTGTTTCACCTTGTAAGGAATAACACGAAGAAATGCCTATTGTGTGAGTTTTTCAAATATTATCTTAAAAAACAAGACTTACAAGCAAAATGATCTTTCAAAAGACAAAACCCTAGTAAATTCGAAATTCAAATCAAGTATATATATATTTATTTTATATATTTATATTTATATTTCGGTTAAATACATAGAATAGTTTTGTTTAAGGAATGATCTTACATTTTCACTAGTCAATGTTAACATTTTGATGCATTTAAAATCTCAACGTTCCACAACTACATTGTACAATACTCACACACATAGCTAAATATGCTGACAACCAGGCTGTTCTTTTTCACCTCAACAACTCACCAAAATAAGCTGACTAGCTAAAGGCTCTGGTGAATATAATTTCTGGACTTTTAAAGGGTCATATAAAAATTTGCTTGTTTTATTTTAGTAAATGAGCTCCATGTTTTTCTTTCTTTCTTTCTTTCTTTCTTTCTTTCTTTCTTTCTTTCTTTCTTTCCTTCTTTTCATTATATTAAATATAGTTTATTGTCAAGTTGGTTTCCATATAATACCCAGTGCTCATTCCCACAAGTGTCCTCTTCCATGCCCATCACCTCCCTTCCCCTCCCCCCCATACCCATCAGTCCTCAGTTTGTTCTCAACATTCAAGAGTCTCTCATGGTTTGCCCCCCTCCGTCCCCTCCCTATTTCCTCCCTTCTTCTCCCCCATGGTCCTTTGTTAAGTTCCTCTTAATCCTCCTATACGTGCAAACATATGGTATTTTTCCTTTTCTGCCTGACTTATTTCGCTCAGCATAACACCCTCAAGGTCCATCCATGTTGCTACACACAGCTAGATTTCATTCTTTCTCGTTGCCATGTAGTATTCCATGATAGTGATAAACAACATCTTCTCTTATTTTTTGTATGGTTTGAACACGACAGGGATGTCCACTCTCACCACTGTTTTTTAAAATAGTGCTGGAAGTCCTAGTATCAGCCATCAGACAATAAAAGGAAATCAAAGGCATCAAAATCGACAAAGAAGAAGTCAAACTTTCACTTTTCGCAGACGACATGATACTGTACATAGGAAACCCGACAGACTCCACCAGAAGCCTACTAGAACTGATCCAAGAATTCAGCAAAGCTGCAGGGTGCAAAATCAACGTACAGAAATCAATTGCATTTTTATACACCAACAATAAAACAACAGAAAGAGGAATCAAGAAACTGATCCCATTCACAATTGCACAAAAAAAACATAAAATACCTAGGAATAAACCTAACCAAGGATACAAGAGATCTGTATGATGAAAACTATAGAAAACGTATGAAGGAAATTGAAGACGACACAAAGAAGTGGAAAAACATTCCATGTTCTTGGGTCGGAAGAATAAATACAGTTAAAATATCATTACTACCCAAAGCAATCTACACATTCAATGCAATCCCAATCAAAATTGCACCAGCATACTTCTCAAAACTAGAACAAACTATCCTCAAATTTGTATGGAACCACAAAGGACCCCGAATAGCCAAAGGTATCTTCAAGAAGAAAACCAAAACGGGAGGCATCACCATCCCTGACTTTAGCCTCTACTACAAAGCTGTCATCATCAAGACAGTATGGTATTGGCACAAAAACAGACACATTGACCAATGGAACAGAATTGAGAACTCAGAAGTGGACCCAAAAGTGTACAGCCAACCAATCTTTGACAAAGCAGGAAAGAACATCCAATGGAAAAAAGACAGCCTCTTTAACAGTTGGTGCTGGGAGAACTGGACAGCAACATGCAGAAGAATGAAACTAGATCAATTTCTCACACCATACACAAAAATAAACTCAAAATGGATAAAGTACCTGAATGTGAGACAGGAAACCATCAAAACCCTAGAGGAGAAAGCAGGAAGTAACCTCCTTGACCTCCACCGCAGCAACTTCTTGACACATCATCCAAAGAAAGAGAATCAAGAGGAAAAATAAACCACTGGGACCTCATCAAGATTAAAAGCTTCTGCATGGCAAAGGAAACAATCCATAAAACTAATAGGCAACCAACAGAATGGGAAAAGATAGTTGCAAATGACATATCAGACAAAGGGTTAAATATCCACAATCTATAAGGAACTCACCAAACTACACGCCCGAAACACAAACAACCCAGTGAAGAAATGGGCAGAAGATATGAACAGACACTTCTCCAAAGAGGACATCCAGATGGCCAATAGACACATGGAACGATGCTCAGCATCGCTCCTCATCAGGGAAATACAAATCAAAACCACACTGAGATACCACCTCACGCCAGTCAGAGTGGCTAAAATGAGCAACTCATAGAACTCTAGATGCTGGTGAGGATGTGGAGAAATGGGCATCCTCCTACACTGTTGGTGGGCATGTAAACTGGGGAAGCCCCTTTGGAAACAGTGTGGAGGTTCCTCAAAATATTAACAATAGAATTCCCCTATGACCCAGCAATAGCACTGCTAGGAATTTACCCAAGGGATACAGGAGTGCTGATGCATAGGAGCACATGCACCCCAATGTTCATGGCAGCACTCTCAACAATAGCCAAAACATGTAAAGGGCCTAAGTGTCCATCAACAGACGAATGGATCAAGAAGATGTGGTTTATCTATATGATGGAATACTCCATGGCAATGAGAAAGAATGAAATCTGGCCATGTGTAGCAACATGGATAGACCTTGAGGGAGTTATGTTGAGCGAAATAAGTCAGGCAGAGGACAAATACCATATGTTTGCACGTATAGGAGAATTAGGAGGAACTTAACGGAGGACTGTGGGGGAGAAGAAGGGGGGAAATGGTGGGGGAGAGGGAGAGAGGCAAACCATGAAAGACTTGAATGCTGAGAACAAACTGAGGACTGATGGGTGTGGGGGGAGAGGGGAGATGGGCATGGAGGAGGGCACTTGTGGGGACGAGCACTGGGTGTTATATGGAAACCAACTTGACAATAAATTATTTGTAAAAAAAATAATAAAAAGGAAAAGTGGATTTCTTTATTTTTAAAATTTATTTTAATTTTTTAAAAAAAAGTTTACTTATTTTTGAGATATACAGGGAGAGAGTTTGCACAAGCAGGGGAGGGGCAGAGAAAGAGGAGAACACAGCATCTAAAGCAGGCTTTAATGTCTGAGCTGTCTGCACAGAGTCTGATACAGGACCCAAACACACAAACCATGAGATCATGACCTGAGCTGAGTTTGGTTTTTCCACCAGCTGAACCACCCAGGCACACCTGAATCATGGTATGTTCTGAGAAATGTTGACTGCAGTATTTGGGAACATGTAACAAGCAAAACTGTCCATAGATCAAACTGGAAAACAGATCAGCACTACTGAGTGGGTGGGTGTATGTGTCTTAAAACCATGAACATTGTGCTCAGAAATGAGCGTTTCCCTTTAATATCTGTCACGGTTGACACCGCCACAGTCTTATTGGTATGAAGGTGTACTCCTCAATACAAAGACTAGGCCTGATTAGGAAATAACTTTGAATGTTAACTGAAAATGTAGAACATGATATGATGTGTATTAACCAAGATAGTAGTGTTCAGGTACGTCGATACATGACAAGAATGAACGGTAACATGAATAAAAAATGAAAATATATTCTGTGATGAAACTCTGATGCTTCATTAATTCTATGATTGTAAAGTTTTCATTTAGTATTTTCATCATAACTTCAAAGAGAATTTTAAGTTCACTTCGTCGTCAATAATTGTGTTAGTCCTGGAGAATTGTGGGTACCTGGACCAGAAATTCCTAAAATTTCTGTGACTCAAGAAGTAATTCATTCCCTATATTGGACTGTGTTATCAAATCCTATCCTATCTCACCAAGATATATAGGTAACTTGAGGATTGAGAAAGTGGAAGACTATTGCAGAACTGGAAAGAGTCCCATTTCCAATTCCACCTTAGAACAGCAGTGGGTACATATGGTCATTCCTGCAAAGACAAAGCACTTCCACTCAGAGGTCCATTTGAAATTGTGTCTTGCAGACATCCACTCTTTGCTGTACATGAATGATCTTTAAAAAGAAAGTGCTGGAAGAATTATCAATACAGATAGAATTTATATTTTGCAAATTGCATCTGCAAGAATGCTAATGTAGGGAGGAGGTAGAAATTCTAAGATGAGTTCTGGCCTGTTTTCAGATCTATTACTTTTTCCTTGTTGTTCAAAACACTTATTATATCCCTCAAGTCTGTTTAAGTCGAATGGGTTGAGACATGGTATTCAAGGGGTCTCAAAAGCACAAAATATTGCCTGAAACATATTGGATTGTGCACAAACACATACATGAGAGAACAAGGGAGAAAGTCTACAGCATCTTTCTGATCCTCATGGGGAAATTTGACGGCATCAATGTGTCATCCAGGAGTTAGAGTATCTAAATCATGTTATTCACTCATTTATCAAATTTTCATTGCTTAGCAACTCATGATATTTTCCAGTACTTCAGAAATTGGACTGTTTATGAGGATTAAAGTGTCAATTATACAATCTTGTCTTCATACAACTCCAAATCTTGGTGCAGGCAATAAAAAACTTCTGGCATTGAAACAAGTTAAGTGTTTCTGCATTTCATAAGTATAAGTTATCTGCTGGTGGTCTACAATGAAAAGTTTGCACTTTATAACATAAAGTTGATTCTAAAATTTGAGAGGCTCTATATTTTCAGAAAGACTGTATTATTAAAAATATTTTTATAAAATTCTGAACCTTTGAAAACCTCATGTTGTCACATAGATCAGCACTTTATTTTTTCTTTGATTGCTAAAGAGTATTTCATTGTATAGATACAGGGCAGTTTATTCATGCCTCAGTTGATGAACATTCACTGTTGTTAGCACTTTGGGGTTATTGTGAACAATGCTGCTGTGAACATTCATGTACAAGTTTTTGTGCGGACATATCTTTCATTTGTTTTGGGTGTAAACCTAAAGAAGTGCAATTTCTGGGTCTTAAGTCCCTATGGCCTATTTGAATACTTGCAAGACCGTTTTCCAGAATGGCTACCATTTCCCATTCCAACCATCTGTGTGAGAAGATTTTAATTTCTCCATTGTTTCACTGGCAGTCACCATCTGTCTTTTTGGTGATAGCTATCCTGTGGGTATGAAAAGATATATGGTGGTTTGGGTTTTTAGTTTTAAAAAAAAATTTTTTAATGTTTTATTTATTTTTAAGAGAGAGAGAGAGAGAGAGAGAAAGTGTGTGTGTGTGAGCAGGGGAGGGTCAGAGAGAGACACACACACAGAATATGAAACAATCTCCAGGCTCTGAGCTAGCTGTCAGCACAGAGCCCGACGTGGGTTCTTTTCTTCCTTCTTCTCTCCCTCCTTTTATTCAACTGATAACACCATTTCTTCATGATTAGGGCAAGTATTTTTAAAAGAGAATTCTTTCAATTCCTCCATCCCTTCACTAAATAAAATTTGTTATATATTTTCATTATTTATAAACTATTATCAAAAATTTATTTTGCAATTATTATATTAAAAATGAATATTTTAGATCAGTTTAAGAGAAGAAAACTATGACCATGAGGACTATTTTACTTTCATTTCATCCTTCTCTAACACCCTTTCTTTGTTCAGAGTCAAGTTGCTGACATATATATAATTTTTCCCTCTGAAGGCCTTCTTTAATATACCTTCTAAGGAACATTTACTGTTGACAATTCCAGTTTTGCTTTATATTAGAAAGACTTTACGCCTCCACCACTATCGAAGGAGAAATATATTTGATGCAGAATTCATCCAATTCATTTTTTTCTTTCAACACTTTAAGCCCACTCTCTTCTTGTTTGCATGGTTGTTGAAGATGAATCTAAAGTAACTCGTAACAATTCCTCTACAGGTACGACTTTCTCCCCTCTGGCTCCTTTCAAGCTGTTTTTCTTTTGTCTTGATTTACTGCTATTTGAATAAGATTTACAAAGGTATTGATCATTGGTATTTATCTTGCTCTGACATTCCACAGATCTGGATCTGTGGTTTCATACATGTTGAAGTTGTCATCCCTAATTGCTTGAAATATTTCTTCTGCCTCTTTCTTCCCTCCTTCCTTCCTTTCTTCCACATTCCTCACTGTCTCCCATCCTTCCTTTCCTATTTTCTTTATACAGATGTTACAATTTTTACAATGTCCTATTGTTCCTGGATGTTATTTTCCATTTTATTCTGCCATTCTTTTCTTCTTTAGTTTGTAAAGTTTCCAATAGGATATCTTCAGCTCACAGATTCTTCCTTCATTCCTCTCCCAGCTATCCACGAGCTCATCTAAAGTACTTTTTATTTCCATTATAGTGTTTATTTTCACCCTTCTTTTAAACTCAATAGAACTTCTATCTCTCTGCTCACATTGCTAATTACACTTTTTCCACTGGAGCCCTTAGGGTTTTAATTATATTTTAAATCCATAGCCTAATTACTCCCTATTCTCTGTTATAATCCAAATCTGATTATGATGCTTGCTCTATCTCTTCAAACTGTTGCCTTTTAATAGGCATTGTATTTTTTTAATAAAGCTGGACAAGAGGTGTTGGGCAAAACTAACTAAAATAACTTGGTCTCTAATTGAATTTTTAAAATATTCTAGGAGTTAAACTATGTTCCCAGTTCGCTGCTGGGATAGGTATCCAAGCTACCATTTCCATTGGGGGTCCTTTTTTTTATTTGAAGGTTTTTGCTGTTATTTATTTTCGTCTCCTCTGTGTGTTCTGGGTTTCCACTGATACATCATCAGTAAGATCTGAGTTTGGGATTCTTTGGTTAAAATCTCATTTTGATACATGAGCCCTATTCATGCAGCAGAAATGTATAGGAGAGGGACATATTGTTCTATGATGAGATCTCAGTCTTTAAATTTTTTTCAACGTTTTATTTATTTCTGACAGAGAGAGAGAGAGACAGCGTGAGCAGGGGAGGATCAGAGAAAGAAGGAGATGCAGAATCAGAAGCAGGCTCCAGGCTCTGAGCTGGCTGTCAGCACAGAGCCCCACGCAGGGCTCGAACCCACAAACCATGTGACCATGGCCTGAGGCGAAGTTGGACGCTTAACTGACTGAGTCATCCAGGAGCCGCGAGATCTCAGTCTTTAAATGAGCTTGTGTCCTTGGGATTTGACAGTTACAGTGATTCTCAAAATTTTACTTCCCATGGGGTGAGAGAATTCAAAAAGGAGCTGCAGTTGAGTCTGTTCCTCTGCCATAGAAACTGGAGGGTCTAGATTTGGTCATTCCCTTTCCCCAGGCAAGTTAGGATCCTGTCACATCCAAGGTGTTTGCTCTCCTAAAACAGTTCCTTTGAGTGAAGTCTTCCTTAAGGAGAACAGAGGGTGCTGGGTGTGTTTCTGAATAGTTGCTTCTATTCTCCTTGATCCAAAGTTTGAAGGATTTTTCTTTGACTTTACCTTTGAGATTGTGGAGGGGCTACTGGAGGTAAATCATGAAAGTGCAGAATTCCACACTCTGTGCTCCTGGAGATTTGTCCTTTGCAGCTCGTATACACTGAGCCTCCAGAAATTCATCATTCAGAGTGGAGGTATTGCAGTAAAGATCCTTGCTCCTGCAGGAGGCTCTGCTCCTGAGTCTCTAACTCTGTATTCAACTATGTCTCCAATTATTACAATGAAAGTTTTCCCTGTGAAATCAGTTCTGTGTTCTATTTAGGAATTGTTTATTTTCAGTTGTTCTGCTTTTCTTTTGTGGTGGACAGGAGTTTTGATGTCTCACCTGCCTACATATTAGACCACAAACTAGAAGTCTTTATTTTATTATTATTATTATTTTTTTTACAAATAGTTTATTGTCAAGTTGGTTTCCATATAACACCCAGTGCTTGTCCCCACAAGTGCCCTCCTCCATGACCATTTCCCGTGTCTCCCCCCACACCCATCAGTCCTCAGTTTGTTCTCAGCATTCATGAGTCTTTCATGGTTTGCTTCTCTCCCTCTCCCCCACTATTCCCCCCTTGTTTTCCCCCTTGGTCCTCCATTAAATTCCTCCTAATCCTCCTATACGTGCAAACATATGGTATTTGTCTTTCTCTGCCTGACTTATTTCGCTCAGCATAACACCCTCAAGGTCTATCCATGTTGCTACACATGGCCAGATTTCATTCTTTCTCATTGCCATGGAGTATTCCATCATATAGATAAACCACATCTTCTTGATCCATTCATCTGTTGATGGACACTTAGGCCCTTTACATGTTTTGGCTATTGTTGAGAGTGCTGCTATGAACATTGGGGTGCATGTGCTCCTATGCATCAGCACTCCTGTATCCCTTGGGTAAATTCCTAGCAGTGCTATTGCTGGGTCATAGGGGAGTTCTATTGTTAATATTTTGAGGAACCTTCACAATGGTTTCCAGAGGGGCTTCACCAGTTTACATTCCCACCAACAGTGTAGGAGGATGCCCGTTTCTCCACATCCTTGCCAGCATCTAGAGTTCTCTGAGTTGCTCATTTTAGCCACTCTGACTGGCGTGAGGTGGTATCTCAGTGTGGTTTTGATTTGTATTTCCCTGATGACGAACGATGTTGAGCATCGTTTCATGTGTCTGTTGGCCATTTGGATGTCCTCTTTGGAGAAGTGTCTGTTCATATCTTCTGCCCATTTCTTTACTGGGTTGTTTTTTGGGTATGGTGTTTGATGAGTTCCTTATAGATTGTGGGTATTAACCCTTTATCTGATATGTCATTTGCAACTATCTTTTCCCATTCCATTGGTTGCCTATTAGTTTTACGGATTGTTTCCTTTACGGTGCTGAAGCATGTAATCTTGATGAGGTCCCAACAGTTTATTTTTGCGCTTGATACTTTTGCTTTGGACATATGTCAATTAGGAAATTGCTGTCATGGAGATCAAGGAGGTTGTTTCCTGCTTTCACCTCTAGGGTTTTGATGGTTTCCTGTCTCACATTCAGGTCCTTTATCCATTTTGAGTTTATTTTTGTGTATGGTGTGAGAAATTGATTTAGTTTCATTCTTCTGCATATTGCTGTCCAGTTCTCCCAGCACCATCTGTTAAAGAGGCTGTCTTTTTTCCATTGGATAATCTTTCCAGCTTTGTCAAAGATTAGTTGGCTATACACTTTTGGGTCCACTTCTGAGTTCTCAATTCTGTTCCATTGGTCAATGTGTCTGTTTTTGTGCCAATACCATACTGTCTTGATGATGACAGCTTTGTAGTAGAGGCTAAAGTCAGGGATGGTGATACCTCCCGTGTTGGTTTTCTTCTTCAATGTTACTTTGGCTATTCGGGGTCTTTTGTGGTTCCATACAAATTTTAGGATAGTTTGTTCTAGTTTTGAGAAGTATGCTGGTGCAATTTTGATTGGGATTGCGTTGAATGTGTAGATTTCTTTGGGTAGTAATGACATTTTAACTATATTTATTCTTCCTATCCATGAGCATGGAAAGTTTTTCCATTTCTTGGTGTCGTCTTCAATTTCCTTCATAAGTTTTCTATAGTTTTCATCATACAGATCTCTTGTATCCTTGGTTAGGTTTTTTCCTAGGTATTTTATGGTTTTTGTGCAATTGTGAATGGGATCAGTTTCTTGATTTCTCTTTCTGTTGTTTCATTGTTGGTGTATAAAAATGCAACTGATTTCTTTACATTGATTTTGTAACGCTACAACTTTGCTGAATTCTTGGATCAGTTCTAGTAGGCTTCTGGTGGAGTCTGTCGGGTTTTCGATGTAGAGAATCATGTCATCTGTGAAAAGTGAAAGTTTGATTTCTTCTTTGTCGATTTTGATGCCTTTGATTTCCTTTTGGTGTTTGATGGCTGATGCTAGGACTTCCAGCACTATGTTAAACAGCAGTGGTGAGAGTGGGCATCCCTGTCGTGTTCCTGATCTCACGGGGAAAGCTCTGAGTTTTTCCCCGTTGAGGATGATGTTAGCTGAAGGCTTCTCATAGATGGCTTTGATGATGTTTAGGTAGGTTCCTTCTATCCCAACTTTCTCGAGAGTCTTTATTATGAAGGGATGCTGTATTTTGTCAAATGCTTTTTCTGCATCTATTGACAGGATCATAAGGTTTTTATCTTTTCTTTTATTGATATGATGTATCACATTGATTGATTTGCGAATATTGAACCAGCCCTGTAACCCAGGAATGAATCCCACTTGATCTTGATGGATAATTCTTTTTAGGTACTTTTGGATTCGATTTGCAAGTATCTTGTTGAGGATTTTTGCATCCGTATTCATCAAGGATATTGGCATGTAGTTCTCTTTTTTTGCTGGATCTCTGTCTGGCTTGGGGATCAGAGTGATGCTGGCTTCATAAAACGAGTCTGGGAGTTTTCCTTCACTTTCCATTTTTTGGAATAGCTTGAGAAGAATTGGGATTAATTCCACTTTACATGTCTGGTAGAACTCCCCTGGGAAGCCATCTGGTCCAGGGCTTTTATTTGTTGGGAGATTTCTGATAACTGATTCGATTTCTTCACTAGTTATGGGTCTGTTCATATTTTCTATTTCTTCCTGTGTGAATTTTGGTAGTGAGTGTATGTGTAGGAATTTGTCCATTTCTTCTAAATTGTCTAATCTGTTGGCATATAATTTTTCATAGTATTCCCTGATAATTGCTTGTATTTCTGAGGGGTTGGTTGTAATAAGTCCATTTTCTTTCATGATTTTGTCTATTTGGGTGCTCTCTCTTTTCTTTGAGAAGCCTGGCTACAAATTTGTCAATTTTGTTTATTTTTTTCAGGAAACCAACTCTTGGTTTCATTGATCTGTTCAATTGTTTCTTTGGTCTCTATGTTGTTTATTTCTGCTCTAATTTTTACTATTTCTCTTCTTCTACTGGGTTTGGGGTGCTCTTGTTGCTCTGCCTCTAGTTCTTTTAGGCGAGTTGTTAGATTTTGCACTTGCGTTTTCTCTAATTTCTTGAAATAGGCCTGGAGTGCAATGTACCTTCCTCTTAGAACTGCCTTTGCCGCATCTCATAGAGTTTGGATTGTTGTATTTTAATTTTCATTTGTTTCCATATATTTTTTAATTTCTTCTCTAATTGCCTGATTGGCCCATTCATTCTTTAGTAGGGTGTTCTTTAACCTCCATGTTTTGGAGGTTTTCCAGACTTCTTCCTGTGATTGATTTCAAGTTTCAAAGCATTATGATCTGAGAGTGTGCATGGTATGATCTCAATTCTTATATATTTATTGAGGGCTGCTTTATGCCCCAGTATGTGATCTATCTCGGAGAATGTGCCATGTGCATTTGAGAAGAAAGTGAATTCCTTGACCTCAGGATGCAGAGTTCTAAATATATCTGTCAGATCCATCTGGTCCATTTGTCAGTCCAGTCCATTGTTTCTTTAGTGATTTTCTGTCTGGTTGACCTATCCATTGCTGTAAGCGGAGTATTAAAGTCCCCTGCTATTAGCACATTCTTATCTATAAGCTTGTTTCTGTTTGTGATTAATTGTTTTAGATATTTAGGTGCTCCCATATTCGGTGTGTAGACATTTATGATTGTTAGTTCTTCCTGATGGATGGAGCCTAAAATTATTATATAATGCCCT
Organism: Proteles cristata cristata; assembly: GCA_017311185.1. Classification (NCBI taxonomy): domain Eukaryota; kingdom Metazoa; phylum Chordata; class Mammalia; order Carnivora; family Hyaenidae; genus Proteles; species Proteles cristata. The sequence continues at coordinate 191,183 of JAESUZ010005056.1, forward strand.
TCTTCATCCCTTGTTATTGTTTTTAATTTAAAGTCCAGTTTGTCCCATATAAGTATAGCTACTCCGGCTTTCTTTTGACTTCCTGTAGCGTCATAGATATTTCTCCATCCCCTTACTTTCAATCTGATGGTATATTCCAATTTAAAATGCGTTTCTTGTAGACAGCAAGTATGTATTATTTTTTAATCTGTTCGGTTACCCTATGTCTTTTGATTGGAGCATTCAGCCCATTTATATTCAGTGTTATTGTTGAAATATGTGCGTTTAGAGTCATTGTGTCCTTTGTGGCATTCATGCTTGTGGTGGTGTCTCTGGTGTCTTCGTCTTTGCAATACTTCCCTCAGAGAGTCCCCCTCAGGATTTCTTGTAGGGCTGGCTTAGTGGTGACAAATATTTTCAATTTTTGTTTATTTGAGAAGACTTTTATCTCTCCTTCAATTTTGAATGACATGCTTCCTGGATAGAAGATTCTTGGCTGCATATATTTTCTGTTCATCACATTGAAGGTCTCCTGCCATTCCTTTCTAGCCAGCCAAGTTTCAGTAGATAGGTCTGTCACCTTCTGGTAGGTTTCCCTTTATATGTTAGGACCCTTTTCTCCCTGGCTGCTTTCAAAATTCTTTGTCCTTATATTTTGCCATTTTAACTATGATATGCCGTGCAGAAGATCGATTCAAATTACATCTGAGGGGAGTCCTCTGAGCCTCTTGTATTTCAACATTTACTTCCTACCTCAGGTTGGGGAAGTTCTCTGGTATAATTTGTTTCAGGACTCCTTCAGCACCTTTCCCTCTCTCTTCCTCTTCTGAGATTCCTATGATATGGATAATGTTGCGTTTGACCGTATCGCTGAGCTTTCGAACTCTTCTTTCATGTTTCTGGATCAGTTTTTCTCTTTTTTTGTCAGCTTCTTGTTTTTCTATAATGGTGTCTTCTAAATCACTTATTCTCTTTTCTGCCCCTTTAGTCCGTGCATTGGACACTTCCAGTTTATTATGTATTTCATTTATCAGATTTTTTAATTCATCATGCCTATTTTTGTTCTCCATGTTGGTTGTAGTCATAGTTTCTTTAAGGTCCTCTATGGTTTTTGCAAGCCCAGTGATTAATTTTCTTATTGTTCTAAAATCTTGTTCAGTTATGCTGCTTAAATCTGTTTTGAGCAGTTCGTTAACTGTCAATTCTTCTTGGAGTTTCTTTGGAGGAGAGCTCTTTCATTTCGTCATTTTGGTTAGCTTTCTGTCTCGTTAGTTTTAAAGACTTGTTATGTACTCTGCACCTGAGAGCGCTGCTGTACCCAAGAAGATTCTTTGACTGTCCAGGGCCTATCCTTTCAAAAAGTGTTCTTTGAATGATATCTCTTGGTCTCTCTTGTTGAGACCTTGGTTATTTTATTTTCCTATAGTGAAATTTTATTTTCCTATAATACCTGTAGTGGTATTTGGGACTCTCCACCATGTGTACTTTGGCTTGTTTCTTGAGGTAGCCCTGGAGAAGAAAACACAAACACACAGGGAACAGGGGACACAAACGCACAAACAAATCCAACAATCACGGTAACCAAGTCGGAAAATTAAAAAGTAATGAGAAAAGATGGAGGAGGGAAGGCGACTGATAGAAAAGAAAAATACATTAAAAAGTCAAAAAGAAGAAAATAAAAGGAAGAATGAAAGAAAACCGATAGACAAAGATAGGTTTAAAGCATATAACTAGATTTCCCAGCCACAATTAAATAGCCGGGTGTATGTAGTGCTTGTTGAAGAGCTACAGAAAGAGAGAGATGATAGGGCGGCGATGAGGCAAAATTGGAGATAGAATGAACAGGAAGAAGGGATAAGGAGCTTTTTTTCAAAGAGCTAGAGGGTGGAATATGGTTGGAGAGGTGAGAGAAAGAAGGTGGTGTTATCTAGAGAAATTATCTAGTCTGATTACTCCTGGGAGGCTTTGTTATACCGCCATTAAGCCATTAACAGTTTAGCTGGTCGCTGCTTCCCTGTTGCCTGGGGTTAAGTGGAGGGTGGGGGAAGTGTCACAGCCTGAGATCCACAGGGCTCAGGCAACAATACAACCCGAGTAGTTTGGGGATCCTAGCAATTTCAGATCCTCAGAGTCTGCATCGCCTCACCCCGCCGCAACCGCTTTACTGGCCGCCTGCCGCTTCAGCAGTCAACTTTTCGCTCAGGCAGCCGCCGTTTCACCGGGCGCAGGTGGCACTTCACTGGGTCGCTGCCATCGCTGCTTCAGTGGGCCGATGTCGCGCGCACCACTGCCGCTTCACCTGGCGCCTGGACGGCTTCCTCAGGCGTTGCTGCTGGTTCATGGGCTGCTACCGCCTGGGTGGTGCCTGGTGCACGCAGTTCAGTTTTTCCTGGTGCCTTCTGGGACCAGGGCACCTAGTTTAAAGTCAGCACCCCAGCCAGAGCTAAAAAACACTGTCTTTCCAAGCCGAGGTTTTTTCTCTTCTCCAGGGACGGTTCTATAAGCAATCTCAGCTTTTCTTTCCTTTCCCCTGGACTCACTGCAGCTCGCCACCACTCGCCGGTTTATCACTCACCACAGCTGCACGCAAGCCGGGTTCCCTCCCCTCCCTCCGTATCTCTGGGTCCCGGCCCGCTTTTATCTTCCCCAGTTCGCACTCATGCACTTATGAGGTTTCCTTCCCAGGGTACTCTGTCTCTTTCTCTTCCCAAACTCCTGTGGCTCAGTGTCCTATGACTTCAGGCCTTCTCTGTTGGAGAGATGAGTGCAGGCGTAATGTACGGTGCTTCCTACACCATCTTGCCTCTCCATCTTTATTTTATTATTAATAACTTAACTAAATTTAGCTTGGTTCCTATTCAAACGGGTCCATTTCATCCATACTGTTACAGAAAGGAGAAGAATGAAGGGAGTCCTGATATTCAAATCAGGAAGTCACAAATCCCAAAGGCATATGTGACAAACTAGAATCAATGCCTTTCATCTTTTCCCTATCCAGAAGGTCTCTTGCCTCGCCCATAATATGTAGATGAAAGGTGCAGATAGGTGGTTTGCCTAGGACTTTCAAGCAACAATGTTAAAAAAAAAATGAAATTGCTATGTAGACAAGGCTTTTAGTCTTGGACTCTTGTATAGAGTACGTTAAATGTGGACTACTGCTGTCAACTAGGAAGTTCCTCATCAGACTGGTGTTTGAGAGGTAGCAGTTCCAAGAAGCATGGATGAATATCCCTGTTTATTCCCCCTTGGGGCTCTTCGTATCTTCCAAGTGTTATTCTTAAACTCTAAACACACTTTTAAAAGTCAGGTGTCCATCCTCACCATCAAGAATTGCTACTTTCTCTAATCCATTAATTGAGCCATAGTGCCACCTTCTGTAACAGCACACAGAAGAATGAGGCACAAACAAGTCAGCTGCAAAAGAAAGGGAGCAAGGGATGACAGCTCAGACAGATTGTCATCTCGAACAACTCTGCATTCCCATATTTATTGAAGAAGCAATAATTAGTCAATAAAAGACTTTAAGATTGCTCTAGAGTTCAGAGAGTGATCTCATGAAAAAAACAGAACTTTCTTAGGTATGTACGTTATGGTTGATCAGGCATAATAAACAAATTTTATCTGATCAGGTGGTCTTTGAGGAAGTGGAGAAGTCAACACAAAAGAAGTGGGCGGCATTCCACCCGGAGGGGGCTGAGCACAGCTACTTTCCCAGGGAGACATTACAATGTGTATTTTCTTAGAGCTATATTAATCATTTTATACTTTTGTGTACTGTTTTTCTCGATGACTTTATTTTATGGGTCACATTGTTCTGAGGGTTATCACACCATAGGAAATTTGAATCAGGTCTTTCTCCCATGTTGCCCCTCATGCTTTTCCACACTTGATCTACAGAGCACACTCACAGGAGAACTCTGCAGATGAACAAAACCAGGATTTCCAACAAATACGGAGGAAAAAAACCAGGGTTCTAAGAAGAACACAGGCAGAAGGAAGGAATCAGATATAGGCTAATGGAGTCTTCCAGATCCATCACTGTGGGAAAAAGGAACCTGGTCCTCTGTCTTCTATGCTGACTCCAACCACAAAACTCAAACAAGAGCCTCAAACCACTCACTTTCCTGAATGCTGTGCTGTGGACCCTTAGTTTGCTCCAGGATCACAGAGGTCAGTGGTAGATATGCATTTCAAATTGAAACAAGGCTCACATGTGGTCCAGTCTGGGAGGAAGTTAGACATTGGCCAGTTCTAAGGGAAGTGGTTCTCCAAGGCCAGTATTTTCCTCTTAGACACCAAGGAAGTGGGTCCTGACCTGGAGAGAAATGTCATGGTACATAACCCAGCATTTTGTGTCTCAGTAAGCCCTGGACAGGTAATGAGGGGTACTCTTGGTGAGGCTGCTCCTCACTGTGTTTACATAGGGGGAGGGTATGAAGAGAAGATGCTGGACAAACAGCTCTAAAGAGAGTCTTTCAGACAGTGGTGCTGGGCCCCCAGGTTTAAGTCAGGGGGCTCTGATGGGACAGGCTCCTGGGGATAGGAGCTTCGGGTAATAGTGTCTCCAAACTCAGGGTTCTCCTTACTGCTGGGTCCTATGGTTGCCATTGGAGTGCTGTGGCAAGGTGATCCTAAAAGTTCAGACCCTCGCTTACCCCACATGCAGGATGCTCCTCGGGGCCACATGTGGTGCTGCTGTGCTTATGAGTGCCCCAAAGGAGGAGTTCAGATGTGGGGCAGCCTCTACTCCCCAAACCTATCAGTGCTTCGGAAACCCCCAGCCTGAAGTGGGCCTGTTTTGTGGTGCTACTGGCAATGTTCAGCTGTATGCATGGAGGCAACAGGAGCGATCCAGGGGCTGTGCCACAGGGGCATCTCGCTAGGGTGGCAGCAAAGCCTGGCTGGGTGTTGGCGCCTGTGCCCAAGGAAGAAGTAATAGGTGATGAATCAGCAAAAGCTACCTGTGTGGTGCTGTCCAAGACTTGCTGGCTTGGCTTTCTATTTGGAAGTTGGCAAGGGCCATCTGTGTGTAAAAGGCTAAGGACAGTAAGTGTGAAAAGATGTCTGGAAGCAGATAGGTTAGGGGCGAGAAGGGTCCAGTTGAGCCTGGTTTCCTTTGACACAGAAGATACAGCCAGGCTGCCCTTGCAGCAGATTCCAGGGTGGCCATTGACCCTGGCAGTCTTGCATTTTCCTGCATCTCTCCTGCTGTGCATCCCTGCTGGGGGCTGGAGGGACAGCAGGAGCAGGAGCAGCCCTGCAGCAGGCAGGGGAAACCCTGGGAAGCTGCTTAGCCCCATGGTCCCAGATGGGCACACACTCACCCCACAGTGCACTATTGATGGTCTGGAGTGCAGCTTCCTCCTCAGAGTCTCAGTCATCAGCGGTGCCTGGAAATTCACCCAGGGTGTGGTGGCCGTCTTGCAAGATCCCCTTGTCACCAGGAGTCACAATCTTCTCTGCTCATTGCAGCCCAAAAAATCTTTTGTTTGTATGGCCCAAAAGTGTCAGGTGCAGGAGAAGAGTTCCTCCAGGATGGTTTCCTTTTCCATTTTACTTAGGTATTGTCTTTGCCTAGTTCTTCTTCTGGGCTACCACTGAAGCTGTTGCTGGGGACCGAGGGCACTCCTGGTTCACTATTTTTTGTGGGGTCTTCTGAGGCATCTGGAGCAGCTTAGACGTGGGCAATGTGTTTTCCTTTTCAGCTGCGGAAACATTAGGTGGACCTGTATGAGATCGTGTAGTGTGTGGTTTGGGGAAGATCTTACAGCACGTCTTGGGTTTACTTTGGAACATGCTTTTTGAGGTCTTGAGGTGTAAGTGTCCCTGCAGAACCCATGCCTGGCATGAAGAAAGACACCCTCCCATTGTTGTCCCAGGCTGAATGAAGTTTATATCCTAGTGTCATCAGTGGCCCTTCCCTGATTGACCTGTTTTTGACTGCTGGGTCATTCTCTTGATTTGCTGTCAATTAACACTCTAAGAGCTCTCAGCATGGCCTGCTCTGTCGAGGACCCTGGCACACATGAGTGTTGTGGGCTGCACGGTGGTGATATGTGCTCCTGTCTCACATGAACGTGACTTTACACACACGGACTGCAGGACGTGAGTGTGTGGGGAACAGGCAGTGTGGAGTTCCCTGATGGACTTACCTACAGATTGAGGCAAGGACCTGAAACTCATATTGGGAAGTGGTACGCTGAGGTGACCCGGTATTTCCCACAGGGTTATTGGAGGTTCAGGGGATCCAAGGACATTGGAGTCTCCCAATCAGGTAGGGATCCTACAAGCCCCCTCCCCATTGATACTGCATCTACTAACTGCTCCCAGGGATGCACAGCTTGGTGGGTTGAGCTGTCCTGCTTGCATGAGCTTCAGGAACTTTGTCATGTTCTCTCAACTCCTCGATGTTTGAAGGGGGTGATCAAAAACTGCCCAGTGCTTTATCCCAATGAGTGCTGTTCTGGGGAAAATCTCGGCTGACTTGATCAGGTTGGGAGGAAAGGGTTGGGTTCCACAGAGTGATGATGAACAGCTCCTGGGGCTCTCTTCTCATAGAACACAGTGCATATATCTCCTGGATTTCTGCCCCCAGGGTCTTCCTGGCAACCACAGAACTCCTTCCAGGTTCAGCAGCTGCTGGTGGAATGATAGCCTAGTCACTTCAGGGCCTTGTCTAGACTGGATTCAGTTCCCTCAGGGAATGTGCTCAGGATATTCTTCAGTACCTACAGTGATTATGGCATTATTCTTATCTCTTCTTTGTGGTCACAAGCCCGGACAGCATCCCAGATTTTGGCTGGTTTTCCTGAATTGCCATGTAAGTTATGGGAGAGACAGAGAACATGTGCCCAGATTTGTATTGTTACCCTTTTCATGACAAACTCACCACATTTGCATTTGCCCCTCTTGTGACGGCAAGCCTGTTTCCCCTGCTTTTAATTATAAATCTAGCAAAGGGGAGCTTCTTGAGAGCTGAAAGGAAGAGCAGAATCCAGCATGACCAGACCCATCCAAACAGGAAATATACAGTGATGACACACAGGTAGATCCCCACTTCCCGAAGCAGCTCCAGTAACTTGGGCTCAGCCCTACTGAGGTCCCTCCTGGGATATTTAAGAGATTTTCTACAGACTTCGTCCTGCAGCACCAGGGTGAGTGGCCAGTGGGACACTAAGAAAGGGGCTGAGGGGTTCTGCAGAGAAATTTCATACAAGCAGATGATGCAAGGCCTCAGTGCCTGTATGAGACCAGATATTTAAGGGTGGGAATTATAAAAGGAGAGAATGTGGAAGAGCTCTAAAGAGTTGCTTATGGATGGCAGAGGAAGTTTGTGCAAGACACGGAGTAGGAGATAAATTATAGGCACCACATTGGTCCTTCTGTCTGAATCCTTGCCATCCTTGGAGTTGCCTTCCTTTGGACAAGGCATTAATGATGTTTGGGTCACTGTTGAAAAGGATAGTGGACACTTAGTGGAGGTGAGAACCTGTGGCCCTCTGCTCCTGGGATGATGGACCCTGACTAAAGGGTGATGGGTCTTCAGTTCTGAGTCCTCCAGACCACAGGCCCTTCACAACTTCATGGGGGGAAAGAGTCTCATATCGAACACTCAATCATATCATCTCAGGTTATCTCCATGACTAGGAATGAAGCCTGTGTCATCTTGCCCATCCTCCAGGGGATAGCTCCCCATGACTGTGCAAGACTTTGCCTTGGTCCCTCCTTGCTACTCAAGCTTCGCGTTCCCCTTCCTCCTCCTTTCCCAGATATACTCCATTTCCTTTCCTCTGCCAACCTCCCCAATTATACTGTTCTCAAATACTAGGAAAAATAGATGATTTGCTTGCACCACTCAATCAATCCCTGATCTCTCCTGTTTGGGGAGAACTGTCATGTGTCTGGGCTGCTGCATACCAAAAGGAGAGAGTAATGACATTATCCTCATATCCAGTGTCCATTCTGTCACTGAAATGGCCTTCCCTGGGACACACTTGAGCCAAAAACAACCTCAACATTTCCCTTAACCTTTTCAGAGAATGAGTGGAAATGAAAGGACAGCAGTAAGTCCAATTCCTCAGATTCTCTATATGAAATACTAGAAAGTGTCCCACAGTGATTCACACACATACATGGTAACTGCTAAGGATCTCACTAGTCCTCAAGGGAAACAATGGAGAGCTTGTTCCCTGGACTGGACTAAGGAATGGTTGCAGAGAGGTCATCACCATGGTGTATGGAGACAGAACAGGCACTGTGAAACAGGAAAAGTGGGTTCAGAGAGGGACAGTGACCCCATTGTCCTGCCACCCAGAGGCTCTGTCCTATGTCTAGTAGTGCTATGAGACAGGGCAACAGAGCCGTGACATCAAGTACGGGTAGCAGGCCCAGCATACCCTTCCCATAGGCCTCTAGAACACCTGCTGGAAATAGAGGGTCTCCAGGGAATCTGTTCAGGGCTCTTTCTCATGGAAACACATTCATACATCAGATTCACAAGGGTGTGAAGACTGGCATGAGCTAAGGGACACAGTAGGGTATATAATGACCACAGGGGAAATCATCTGGAACTTATCCAGCTCAGGGTGTGGTAATTCTAATAGAACAAACAGGGCAGAAACGTGAAGGTTTGCTACACTACAGGTTTGCTGTAGGTATGAGGGAGTGGGTTTACCTGTCATCCACCTAATACCTCAAGCTATAACTTAGTCTCCTGGTTCTTGTGAGTGGGAGAAGGGTGTTTGGTTTTCAGATCATATGTATTGTAGGTCAGTGACAAGAAAGCCTCTAATCGCTCATGGACAGTTCCTGAAAGGTGCTAACCAAACAGTCCAAGTTTTGACATTTGGCAATGTCAAGGGGAGGGAAGTGTCAATTTGATGGGAAAGATTATTTAAAATAGCAAAGTAAGAAATGGTCATTACAAACACAGCTCCCTCAATGCCCATTGACACAATTTCATTTATAGTATGTTTGTAAACTATGAAACAAACAAATCAGATGTCTACACCTATTTCCCTTTCCTTTCTGGTTTCCTGTCCAGCTTCCTTGGTCTCCAAAGCAGCAGGTACAATCCCACTGTTCTTGAAGCTCTCTCCCACTGTCCTAACTGAGTGGTGTTCCCTACCTGCAGAGTCTTATTCCTCACTCCTGGAGTCTCCCATGCTCTCCAGACACAAATCTGTAGAAACACAAATATGAGAAATCTTGTTCTTAGTGAGAAGGGCTAGTCTGGCAGTCCTACTCAAGTTGAGATTTCGAAGGGTCATATAGCATCTGCCTGAACTTTCTGTTCTGTTCTTAAATGTTCACTGGACTCGGTGTAGACAGAGCCCTTCAAGAACACATGGATCACAGTTTCAACTTTCCCATGAGACAAAGAAAGGTGACTGCCAAAGTCACCTTCATACTATAGTTTCTACATGCCCATTGCACTTTGCCTCTCTAAATGTCATACCCAGAAAATTCAACTGTTATGGGACACTCGAAATGTGACTAGTGGGAAGGAGCAATCAGAGGTTTTATGTTATTTCATTATTTTAGTGTAGGGCACTGAGTTAAAGATTAATTGTGTAGAATTGATTTTAGACACAAAACAGATGAACATAAGGGAAAGGAAGCAAAAATAACATAAAAACAGGGAGGGAGACAAAAACATAAGAGACTCTTAAATATGGAGAACAAACAGGGTTACTGGAGGGGTTATGGGAGGGAGATGGGCTAAATGGGTAGAGGCCATTAAGGAATCTACTCTTGAAATCATTGTTACACTATATGCTAAATTGGATGTAAAATTTTAAAAATTAATAAAAAATAAAAGAAAAAGATTTTAGACTGATTCCACCCTAAATCACACAGCACAAAAATCCAAAGACAAAGAAGACATAACCTCTGCTCCCTTGCTTGTTCCACTGACACTAATTGCTGGCCGGATTTGATATTTGATGTGTAAGTAAGTAGTTCCTGGGCTCCTGCCAGGCACCATTTTAGACCTTCAGACACCAAAAGAGGAAGATCAACAGCCACTTCCTAGAGTAAGTGATCACAGGTTTAATGAAACACCTATCCAAATAACAGTGTCACTTTCTAGAAATCGAAAATCCTAAAATACATATGGAAGCACAAAGTTGCCCACATAGTCAAAATATTCTTGAGAATGAAGAACAAAGCTGTGACTCCATACTTGAGGACAGGAAGACGTATTTGAAAGCTGCAGAAAGCAGACACTATGGTACTGGGATAATTAAATAGGGAGATAGACCATGGAGAAGAAAAGAGAGCCCCCAAGTAATCTCTCACATTTATGGCATGCATACTCATCAAGACTACACATGGAGCAAGAGTAGTCTCTTCAACAATCCACAGATTGAAAAGGAAACCTACACAATATAAGAAAATATTGCCAAGCCTCCTATCAGAAAAAAAGTGTTTGTTTGCAAAATGGGAAGAAGGGGCAACTAACCTATTTGAGATGGGGGAAAGACTTGCATAGTTATGGCTCCAAGGGAAAACAAAATCAATAGCCAGCAGATTTAGGAAAAGATACTGACATAACTAATCATGAGGGAAATGCAAATGGAAGGACAATGTGATATTGCTTCATCTGTTAGCATGGCCAGGATCCAAACCGAAACCAGAAAACAAACACCAAATGCGGGTGTTGGTAAGGATGGGGAAAATTTGAAGCATTGGCTGTGGTTAATCGTAACACACAATGGAAGATATCAAGGACTACTGTCTTGAATTTACTCAAATAATGGTAAATAGAATTCCCATAAAATCCAGTAATCATGTGTCTGAGTATACATCCAATGGAAATGAACTCATTATATCAAAGTTATACCTGTGATTCCATGTTTATCATAGTATGTACACCATAGCTAGGATACAGAAATTTTAGTCCAGTGTCCATCAACACAGGAATTTCAAAGAAAAAGTGATATATTCATATAATATTATGTTATTTAGCTTTTAGAGGATGAGGACATCCCATTATTTATGGAAACAGGGATGTCATGGAAGACATTCATCTAAGTGAAATAAGCCAATGTCAAGGAAGTAAATATTGTCTGACTGCATTTACATGGGGATTGGAAAATAGTCAAGGGCTCCTGATAGCAGAGTGCAGATGGGTGCTTGCCAAGAGTTTGAGGAAGAGGAAAAGAGGTGTGGCTATTTCATGCTTTTTGAGAATTTGTCCTGTTAGATGGAAGAGCCTGGAAACATGATGCACAATCCTGTGCATCAATTTAACAATAATGTACCATCAACTTGAAAATTTGTCATGTTCCCTGTGCTTTTACCACAAAAATATAAGTAAAATAAAGTATAAAGTAAAAAAGAAGTGCGTTGCAGGTAGAGGGGTCATAGAGGTTGATGGAAAGAAGGAAGCCCATTTGTTGAGGTGCTGAAGAAGATGTGTACACAGGTCTCACAGCAGCAAAATGGCCCTGCCCTTTCTCATCCCCATTCACTAAGGAGCCCAATAGCATGCTAAGTGTGAGAAAGGTGGGCTCAGGTAATAAAGGTTCTCCTAATTTTGTCTCTTTGCAATGAACCTCCAACAATCAAATTTATGCTCTACAGATAAGATTTCTAGGACAACCTTGTTTCAACTAAGCAGTTTCTGGAGTACACAATGACATTTAAAAATCCAGCTGTCTGTGGAAATAGGCCTGTGGAAATCAAATTATATCAAAATAGATATTTTTCACAAGATTTAGGCTCTAAAGGAGACGGATCATAATTTGGCCCTGTTTATATTCATATTGTCTTACAAGAACTACCTTCAGTTTTTTTCTTGCAAAAGCCTTCAGACTTCATCCAGCCCCTCCTTCCACGGACAGACGGACAGGATATGTGTGGGGATTCTCCTGTCACACAGGTGAGGTTCTCTTTTCCCTCCTTGCAGTACAAAACGTACTCTTTAATGCTCCTTGAAAGAGAGCCAAGTGCCCAGTCTGTGAAGAAGCCCTTGTTGGTCTCTTTGAATTATATTTTTTTGCTCAGCACACAGAACTACAACTAGGGTCAGTGAAGGGTGCCTGAAAACCCACCTGAGAAAGGCAATTTATTCTCAGCAACAGTAGCTGAAAAAAATGTTAGATCCCATTCTCAGAAGGTGGAGAAAGAAGTGACTTCTTCCAATTAGTCCTAGCATTTCCTGCTTTATCCAATTCCTACCAGATCTGGGTGAGGCATATGGCTGCACGGAAAGCCACCTGCAGAAGGAATAAACCCTGCCCCAGAATTCTGTGACTAGAGTGACGTTGGGAAGACTCATTGTGGAGCCTGAGATAAAGAATGTTGTGTGTGAGTAAAGTGGCAAGAGTGACATATTATGGCCAATCACACCACAAGAACTACCAGGAGGTGAGATCTTATTGTCACTGACTCTGTGACAGATATTGTACGACGTGAGATTTGTTTTCCTGGTACATGCACATGAGTTGGGCGTATGATGAACATATTTAAATTGTATTATTTGATGTACATTTATATGCATAAACACTCATGATGTAATGGTGATGGAATTTTGTATTGAGATAGTCAACACCATTAAATGTTTAGGGAAGTATATATACATCTAGAGAAACACACTGTACACCAAACTCATACACACACACACACACACACACACACACACACACACACACACACACAAGCACTGAGAGTTACCGTACATGGATTCACATGTAGACTTACCTACTTCCCTGCACACAAATCTATACCACCTGATAGCAGTACCGCTGATTCCAGGGATGCTACAATGTGACCATAGGTCTTTTCCTGGAAGAAACCCTATGGACTGCCATGTCCCTTATGAGAATAATGCAGGAGCTGGAATCAGGGTGTCTCTGCACAGTAAACCTGCAAGAAGGCCTCACCTTTCTTATCTTTCAGATTTCTCCTCATCAAGTGAGTGACTCCACAATACATACCGCTTTCACATTCCAACAGGGTCCTCTGAAATGTCAAAAAAGTAAAACTATGAGGATCAGGTCATGTTGTGTTTTGTTTTCACAGCTCTTTTGTTATCTTAGTGACAGGAGAAAACCATATGGGAAAGAGTGATAGTGGCCAGCAAACCTCAAAGCAAGAGCAGAGCAAACATTGTCATAAACAAAGACATCAAATATTCCTTCAAGGTGTACATCCCAACTGCTTTGTAAACTTTTAAAAATGTTTATTTATTTTTGAGAGATAGAGACACAGAGTACAGTTGGGGGAGGGACATAGAGAGAGGGAGATACAGAATCCGAAGCAGGTCCCAGGTTCTGAGCTGTCAGCACAGATCCCTATGCAGGGCTCAACCTCACGCACCATAGGAACATGACCTGAGCGAAGGCTAGACACTTAACCGGCTGAGCCACCCATTCACTCCCCAAGTCTGCTTGGAAAAATGATATCTAAGAACAAAAATTGATTGATTTGAGAATGTTGAACCAGCCCTGTAACCCAGGAATGAATCCCACTTGATCTTGGTGGATAATTCTTTTTATATGTTGTTGGATTCGATTTGCAAGTATCTTGTTGAGGATTTTTGCATCCGTATTCATCAAGGATATTGGCATGTAGTTCTCTCTTTTTGCTGGATCTCTGTCTGGCTTGGGAATCAGAGTGATGCTGGCTTTATAAAATGAGTCCGGGAGTTTTCCTTCAATTTCTATTTTTTAAAATAGCTTAAGAAGAATGGGTATTAATTCTGTTTTAAACGTCTGGTAGAATTCCCCAGGGAAGCTATCAGGTCCAGGACTCTTATTTGTTGGGAGATTTTTGATCACTGATTCGATTTCTTCACTAGTTATGGGTCTGTTTAGATATCCTATCTCTTCCCGTGTGAATTTTGGTCGTGAGTGTGTGTTTAAGAATTTGTCCATTTCTTCTAAGTTGTCCAATTTGTTGGCATATAATTTTCCATAGTATTCCCTGATAATTGCTTGGATTTCTGAGGGGTTGGTTGTAATAAGTCCTTTTTCTTTCATGATTTTGTCTATTTGGGTGCTCTCTCTTTTCTTTTTGAGAAGCCTGGCTAGAGGTTTGTCAATTTTGTTTACTTTTTCAGGAAACCAACTCTTGGTTTCATTGATCTGTTCAATTGTTTTGAACAATTCAGCCTCTTTTGTTCAGCCTCTTTTTTTTTTTTACCTGAAAAAAAAAAACTATTTTTTACAAATAGTTTATTGTCAAATTAGTTTCCACATAACACCCAGTGCTCATCCCCACAAGTGTCCTCCTCCATGCCCACCCCTCCTCCCCCCCACATCCACCAGTCCTCAGTTTTTGTCAGCATTCAAGAGTCTCTCATGGTTTGCCTCTCTCCCTTTCCCCCACCATTTCCGCCCTTCTTCTCCCCCTTGGTCCTCTGTTAAGTTCCTCCTAATCCTCCTATACGTGCACACATATGATATTTGTCCTTCTCTGCCTGACTTATTTCGCTCAGCATAACACCCTCAAGGTCCATCCATGTTGCTACACATGGCCAGATTTCATTGTTTCTCATTGCCATGGAGTAGTCCATGGTATAGATAAACCACATCTTCTTGATCCATTCATCTGTTGATGGACACTTAGGCTCTTTCCATGTTTAGCTATTGTGGAGAGTGCTGCTATGAACATTGGGGTCCATGTGCTCCTATGCATCAGCATTTCTGTATCCCTTGGGTAAATTCCTAGCAGTGCTATTGCTGGGTCCTAGGGGAGTTCTATTGTTAGTTTCCTGAGGAACCTCCACACTGTTTTCCAGAGGGGCTGTACTAGTTTACATTCCCACCAACAGTGTAGGAGGGTGCCCGTTTCTCCACATCCTCGCCAGCATCTAGAGTTCTCTGATTGGCTCATTTTAGCCACTCTGACTGGCGTGAGGTGGTATCTCAGTGTGGTTTTGATTTGTATTTCCCTGATGAGGAGCGATGCTGAGCATGGTTTCATGTGTCTGTTGGCCATCTGGATGTCCTCTTTGGAGAAGTGTCTGTTCATATCTTCTGCCATTTCTTCACTGGGTTGTTTGTGTTTCAGGCGTGTAGTTTGGTGAGTTCCTTGTAGATTCTGGATATCAACCCTTTATCTGATATGTCATTTGCAAATATCTTTTCCCATTCCGTTGGTTGCCTATTAATTTTCTGGGTTGTTTCCTTGGCTGTGCAGAAGCTTTTAATCTTGAGGTCCCAACAGTTTATTTTGGCTCTTGATTCCCTTGCTTTTGGGGATGTGTCAAGTAAGAAGTTGCTGCGGTGGAGGTCAAGGAGGTTGTTTCCTGCTTTCTTCTCTAGGGTGTTGATAGTTTCCTGTCTCACGTTCAGATCCTTTATCCATTTTGAGTTTATTTTTGTGCATGGTGTGAGAAAATGATCTAGTTTCATTCTTCTGCATGTTGCTGTCCAGTTCTCCCAAC